>QXTE01000294.1:444446-493454 GCA_003942145.1 Platysternon megacephalum
GGGGGGGGGGGGTTAGTTGGGTTTGTGCTGCACGTTAACCCGGAAACCGCATCCCCTCCTTTTAAATTGCCATACCATTTTAAATGGCCAACCCAACGGCCGCTTGGTATGGAAAATGAGGGCGCTGCTGTTTGAAACCATTCCCACATGTTATTAAGGTTAAAGAAGCCAAAAGACTGTGGCTTACCATGGCTGCCTGCAAGCCGAATTCTGTTGCCTGGCACTGCGTGAGTGATCTCTCACACCAAACCGGCAGGCCCTCAATATAAATAGAGGCAAAATACGACCTTGTAACGAAAGCATATGTGCTATGTAATGTGAACAGCAAGGTTTAACGGGAAAGAGTGATCCTATTGTTCTCTAAAATGTGTCTTTTTAACTACCAATCTCCCTTTTCCCCCACCAGCTGCAAATGTTTCTCCTTCGCAGAGGCTAGCGAAGATTAGAAGGAGAAAAAAGAGGACTCGGGATGAGATGTTCTCGGAGCTCCAGACGGCCTCCCACGCTGACAGAGCACAGCAGAATGCTTGGAGGAAGACAATGTCCGAGTGCAGAAAAGCACAGTTTGAATGCGAGGAGAGGTTGCGGGCTGAATCACGGGCTGAAGAGGAGAGGTGGCGGGCTGAATCGCGGGCTGAATCGGAGAGGTGGCGTCAGATTGAACACAGAAGGCATGAGTCGATGCTCCAACTGCTGGAGCATCAAAGTGATATGCTCCAGCATATGGTTCAGCTGCAGAAAAGGCAGCAGGAGCACAGACCGCCAGTACAGCCCCTGTGTAACCAACAGCCCTCCTCCCCAAGTTCCATAGCCTCCTCACCCAGACGCTCAAGAATGCGGTGGGGGGGCCTCCGGCCACCCAGCCACTCCACCCCAGAGGATTGCCCAAGCAACAGAAGGCTGGCCTTCAATAAGTTTTAAAGTTTTTAATTTTTAAAGTTTTAAAGTGCAGTGTGTCCTTGTCCTTCCCTCCTCCCCCACCCCTCCCGGGCTACCTGGGCAGTTATCCCCCTATTTGTGTGAATTAATAAAGAATGCATGAATGTGAAGTAACAATGACTTTATTGCCTCTGCAAGCGGTGATCGAAGGGGGGAGGAGAGGGTGGCTAGCTTACAGGGAAGTCGAGTGAACCGGGGGGGAGGGGGTTCATCAAGGAGAAACAAACAGAACTTTCACACCATAGCCTGGCCAGTCATGAAACTGGTTTTCAAAGCTTCTCTGATGCACACCGCGCCCTGCTGTGCTCTTCTAACCGCCCTGGTGTCTGGCTGCGTGTAATTAGCGGCCAGGCGATTTGCCTCAACCTCCCACCCCGCCATAAACATCTCCCCCTTACTCTCACAGATATTGTGGAGCGCACAGCAAGCAGTAATAACAATGGGAATATTGGTTTTGCTGAGGTCTAACCGAGTCAGTAAACTGCGCCAGCGCGCTTTTAAACGTCCAAATGCACATTCTGCCACCATTCTGCACTTGCTCAGCCTGTAGTTGAACAGGTCCAGGCTGCCTGTGTATGGCCTGTGTATGGCTTCATGAGCCATGGCATTAAGGGGTAGGCTGGGTCCCCAAGGATAACTATAGGCATTTCAACATCCCCAACGGTTATTTTCTGGTCTGGGAAGAAAGTCCCTTCCTGCAGCTNAAGACAATGTCCGAGTGCAGAAAAGCACAGTTTGAATGCGAGGAGAGGTTGCGGGCTGAATCACGGGCTGAAGAGGAGAGGTGGCGGGCTGAATCGCGGGCTGAATCGGAGAGGTGGCGTCAGATTGAACACAGAAGGCATGAGTCGATGCTCCAACTGCTGGAGCATCAAAGTGATATGCTCCAGCATATGGTTCAGCTGCAGAAAAGGCAGCAGGAGCACAGACCGCCAGTACAGCCCCTGTGTAACCAACAGCCCTCCTCCCCAAGTTCCATAGCCTCCTCACCCAGACGCTCAAGAATGCGGTGGGGGGGCCTCCGGCCACCCAGCCACTCCACCCCAGAGGATTGCCCAAGCAACAGAAGGCTGGCCTTCAATAAGTTTTAAAGTTTTTAATTTTTAAAGTTTTAAAGTGCAGTGTGTCCTTGTCCTTCCCTCCTCCCCCACCCCTCCCGGGCTACCTGGGCAGTTATCCCCCTATTTGTGTGAATTAATAAAGAATGCATGAATGTGAAGTAACAATGACTTTATTGCCTCTGCAAGCGGTGATCGAAGGGGGGAGGAGAGGGTGGCTAGCTTACAGGGAAGTCGAGTGAACCGGGGGGGAGGGGGTTCATCAAGGAGAAACAAACAGAACTTTCACACCATAGCCTGGCCAGTCATGAAACTGGTTTTCAAAGCTTCTCTGATGCACACCGCGCCCTGCTGTGCTCTTCTAACCGCCCTGGTGTCTGGCTGCGTGTAATTAGCGGCCAGGCGATTTGCCTCAACCTCCCACCCTGCCATAAACATCTCCCCCTTACTCTCACAGATATTGTGGAGCGCACAGCAAGCAGTAATAACAATGGGAATATTGGTTTTGCTGAGGTCTAACCGAGTCAGTAAACTGCGCCAGCGCGCTTTTAAACGTCCAAATGCACATTCTGCCACCATTCTGCACTTGCTCAGCCTGTAGTTGAACAGGTCCAGGCTGCCTGTGTATGGCCTGTGTATGGCTTCATGAGCCATGGCATTAAGGGGTAGGCTGGGTCCCCAAGGATAACTATAGGCATTTCAACATCCCCAACGGTTATTTTCTGGTCTGGGAAGAAAGTCCCTTCCTGCAGCTTTTGAAACAGACCAGAGTTCCTGAAGACGCGAGCGTCATGTACCTTTCCTGGCCATCCCACGTTGATGTTGGTAAAACGTCCCTTGTGATCCACCAGTGCTTGCAGCAGCATTGAAAAGTACCCCTTTCGGTTTATGTACTCGCTGGCTTGGTGCTCCGGTGCCAAGATAGGGATATGGGTTCCATCTATCGCCCCACCACAGTTAGGGAATCCCATTGCAGCAAAGCCATCCACTATGACCTGCACATTTCCCAGAGTCACTACCCTTGATATCAGCAGGTCTTTGATTGCGTGGGCTACTTGAATCACAGCAGCCCCCACAGTAGATTTGCCCACTCCAAATTGATGTCCGACTGACCGGTAGCTGTCTGGCGTTGCAAGCTTCCACAGGGCTATGGCCACTCGCTTCTCAACTGTGAGGGCTGCTCTCATCTTGGTATTCTGGCGCTTCAGGGCAGGGGAAAGCAAGTCACAAAGTTCCATGAAAGTGCCCTTACGCATGCGAAAGTTTCGCAGCCACTGGGAATCGTCCCACACCTGCAACACTATGCGGTCCCACCAGTCTGTGCTTGTTTCCCGGGCCCAGAATCGGCGTTCCACGGCATGAACCTGCCCCATTAACACCATGATTTGCACATTGCTGGGGCCCATACTTTGTGAGAAGTCTATGTCCATGTCTATTTCCTCATCACCGCGCTGCCGTCGCCTCCTCGCCTGGTTTTGCTTTGCCAGGTTCCGGCTCTGCATATACTCCAGGATAATGCGCGTGGTGGTCATAGTGCTCATAATAACCGCGGTGATCTGAGCGGGCTCCATGATCCCAGTGCTATGGCGTCTGGGCTGAAAAAAGGCGCGAAACGATTGTCTGCTGTTGCTTTCACAGAGGGAGGGAGTGGGGGCCTGATGACATGTACCCAGAATCACCCACGACACTGTTTTTGCCCCATAAGGCATTGGGATCCCAACCCAGAATTCCCATGGGCGGCGGACACTGCGGGAACTGTGGGATAGCTACCCACAGCTACCCACAGTGCAACGCTCCGGAAGTCAACGCTAGCCTCGGTACTGTGGACCAAGTCCGCCGACTTAATGCACTTAGAGCATTTGTGTGGGGACACACACAATCGACTGTATAAAAACGATTTCTATAAAACCGACTTCTATAAATTCGACCTAATTTCGTAGTGTAGACATACCCAGTCAAGGAAGAGCTCATGTTCATTAGCTTCACAGGAGCAGTTCTTCTTTTCTCCTGGAGGAGCCCGAGAACGGGGCAGCAAAGAGGATGTAGAACCTACTGCCTCTTTATTTACCTTACGCTTTCATACGGCACCTATTGCTGCAGTATGTCGGAGTCCTGGTTGATCGCAGGATGACTATGAGTCGGCAATGTGACGTGGCCGTTAAAAAAGCTAATGCGGTCTTGGGATGCATTAGGCGAGGTATTTCTAGTAGAGATAAGGAGGTGCTAGTCCCGTTATACAAGGCATTGGTGAGACCTCATTTGGAGTACTGTGTGCAGTTCTGGTCTCCCATGTTTAAGAAGGATGAATTCAAACTGGAACGGGTACAAAGAAGGGCCACTAGGATGATCCGAGGAATGGAAAGACTGTCGTATGAAAGGAGACTTGAGGAGCTCGGTTTGTTTACCTTAACCAAAAGAAGGCTGAGGGGAGATATGATTGCTCTCTTTAAATATATCAGAGGGATAAATACAAAGGAGGGAGAGGAATTATTTCAGCTCAGTGCTAATGTGGACACGAGAACAAATGGATATAAATTGGCCGTCGGGAAGTTTAGGCTTGAAATTAGACGAAGGTTTCTAACCGTCAGAGGAGTGAAATTCTGGAACAGCCTTCCGAGGGAAACAGTGGGGGCGAAAGACCTCTCTGGCTTTAAGATTAAGCTTGATAAGTTTATGGAGGGGATGGTTTGATGGGATATCGTGATCTTAGCCAATAGGTCAATAACGTGCCATCAATGGTAATTACTACCACGGGTCTTGCCCGCATGCTCAGGGATCATCTGATCGCCATATTTGGGGTCGGGAAGGAATTTTCCTCCAGGGTAGATTGACAGAGGCCCTGGAGGCTTTTCGCCTTCCTCTGCAGCATGGGGCAGGGGTCGCTTGCTGGAGGGTTCTATGCAACTTGAAGTCTTTAAGTCATGATTTGGGGACTTCAACAGCTGAGTCAAGGGAGAGAATTATTCCAGGAGTGGGTGGGTCAGTTTTTGTGGCCTGCATCATGCGGGAGGTCAGACTAGATGATCATAATGGTCCCTTCTGATCTTAAAGTCTATGAGTCTATGAGTCTAGTTCAGTGTCAACCTCTCCGTCACTGATCTCAATCCAGCCTAGATCAGCAGAGAACAAAAGCTGTTCCTAGCTCATGGCTGTTCAGTGGCCAATATGAAATGAGCTGGGGGCCCACTTTGGCTCCCAGCACACATCATCCAAACTGGCACAGACTGGTCCCTTCAAGGCAGTCTCAGCAGAGAGGCCAAGGGGGGAATGGGAATTGACCTCCCTCCATGTGGGGGCCGCTTGCACCACTGCTGCCCTTTCTGCCCGTGTGCTGTGACTGCAGAAATCCAGTCCCAGGGCTGCCAAGCCAGCAGCTTTCACCAGCACTACGACCCAGACCCTCAGTGGTATTTAGGCTCCTAAATCAGTGTGAGTTAGGCACCTGCACACCTTTGAGGATCTGTGCCTAAGGTCCCTTTAAGCAGAAAAAGGTAGGAGTAAAAGTGGCAGTGGAAAGCCAGGTGGGAAAGAGACCAGGAGTGGTTGAATGGCCTTTCCACTCTATTGTCCTAGGCCCCGGGGTAAGCAGCGTGCACCAAGTCTGATTGAACTACCGTCACACCATGCAGTGTTCATCGCACATCACCACAGTTCCCAACGGGGACTCACGACATCCGGGCCCCGCAGAATCGAAGTAAAACAATCTGTGGAAATGACCCAGCAAGGAGAGGGGACAGGATACCGCTCAGCAGCACCGCAGGCTGCATTGTGCCTTTGGATTCCTCACGGATGAAGTCAGACTCCAGCCTTGCTAGTAAGCCGGGAGCTGGAGAGGGAGGGGAGAAGGCCGGAAGGATCAAGGGCCACAAATACCCCCTCCCCTGCTGTGATCATGGGAAATCATTTATATAGGATACTCCCCCCTGAACCTAACGGATGATCCATGCTCCATGCTCCAAAAGCAATTGATCCTCTCCCCCAGCCCACAAACCACTCCAGCACACCCCAGAGGGAAATGCATTTGCCCCCAAGCTGTGGTGATTGGGTTAGCCCTGTGCACTGAGCAAACTCCTGTCATTTGGGAAGTTCCGGGGCTGGAGCACCCATGGAAAAAAATAGTGGGTGCTCTGCACCCACCAGCCACAGCTCTTTGGCGGCTCACCGATCAGCTGTTCGACAGCTGGTGGGAGGCGCTTGGGGGAGGGGGCAGAGTGGGGGTGGGAAGAGATGGAGTGAGGGCGGGGCCTTAGGGGAGGAGCAGGGGCAGGAAGAGACAGGGCGAGGGCAGGGCCTTAGGAAGAAGTGGGGATGGAGCACCCACCAGGGAAAATAAAAGTCAGTACGCTACTGTGTCTTTTGGTGGGATGCGATGAAGGCGCAATACCACACCTGTTTGGGAGAACTCCCAGCCCCACCTGGGAGCTCAGAGGAATGGTGTGAAATGTGGATTCTCCTGGCCAGGCAGGACTGCTGTATATCGAACCCACTCTGCTCAGAGGCCTGAAGTACCCTTTGAAAACCCTTCATCATCTTCCTCTAGTACACTGAGGCTTACTATAGACCCCTTCCTATTGCAATCCTAAACTCTCCGGAGTACAGCATGGGATGGGGAGATAGGGCTGCATCTACTTTTACCTTAGGGCCTGGTGATTGAAATCAGGGTGTGTGACATAACGCAGCAGCAATACCTGGTCTGCGGGAGTCGGTCTGTGATACCAGTGGCCAAGTGTTCAGCAGCTTCCCTACTATTTAAGGCATTGTTTATCTCTAGGCCATGTAAATCAGCTGGAGTGACATAGCTGAGCCCAAATCCAGGCTGTTGGCATCACATCTCTCCAGGAAGGAAAGAAGGTGCCTGGGGACTGGCACCAGGGAGAAGGGGTGAGGTGCCAGAGGAGGATACTTGTTATGTGACTGGAGGGCGTGGCTTCGGGGAGGGGATGTGATAGGAGGGGTAGATTAGCAGCTGGGGTGTGTACGTGTGAGATGTAACCATCCCCACCCCACCCCCAGCAACCTCTCTTTACATCCTCTGCCCCAACCCCTCCTCTGTTAAAGTGGCTCGCTGTAAGCACCGGAAAGTGGGGAGAAGGGGTGGCCACACCCAGCTTCCAACTCATCTCTCCCCATTAGCAATAGAAACATTGAGCCCAAGTGACAGCTGTGACTGGCCTGGCTGAGCAATGTTCCTCCTACCTCCTGATCAGGGGACTGCTCAGCAGAGCCGGGTCACAGCCAGGCTGTGGGGAGAGCATGGCTCCATCCAAACCCTCTTCAGCTGGAGAGAGCGCCAGGGAGGAGGCTGTGGCAAGTGAGTCAGCAGCAGCAGTGACTGTCACAGGATCATCTGAGGAAGCAGGACACTGAGACACATTGCAGGAGGGTGTGGCACATTGGGGACAGTCAAGGGAACTGCCATGGGACAGAGCCGAGGATGGAGCAAATGGCCGTGATCACTTCTCTTTCTGGAGCAGAGTATACAGCTCACACCCACTCACGCCCTCTTTCCAATGCTCTCATTCTGGATGCTGCACCATACAGTCTTGGTTCCAGTCCCAAACACTCCCACACACTGTGGGGTTACTGCAGGTTTCAGAGCCCATGCTGTAGTTTATAACCAGTCCCTGCACAGCCGCATTAAAGCTCCCACAGGCCATGCTGTCTCCGGCACTGCCTCACACCAAAAGGGAAGGTTCTTCCGGGTACCTGCTCAGTTTGGGGATGGAGCTGGTGCAGATGCAGAGAGGTCCCAGGTTTTAGTCCCTCCTGGCTGTCCCAGCACTGTTAGCCCGAGTGCCTCGTGATCACAACTCCCATGGGATGCCATGAGGAGAAACCATCCACTCTGCCGCTTCCCTCCTGGGAACTGCAGAATTGTTCCCTTCGGTATATCCCCAACTACTAAGCCAGGCTTAAATGTCCCAAGCAACGGGGCTGCCATCATTTCCCTTGGCAGATGATTCCACAGAAGTTTCCTCTGCTCAGTTTCATCCCATCGCTCCCAGTTACCCTCACTCCCTGGACCGCCCTAAACAATCCAGCTCCAGCCATAAGGGTCACCCTCTTCAGATGCTTGTGGGTGGTTAGCATGTCCCCAGCCAAACTGCACATATCTAAGGCCTGACTCACCATTGCGGTCCTGAATCAGCTGTTCAGTCCATGTGACCCTTCCTCATGAAACTCATGCTTTCCTGCCTTCGCCTTCCATGGTACGCCCACACCTTGAATACTGTGTGCAGATCTGGTTGCTCCAGCTTCAAAGGGATATGTTAGAATTGGAAAAGGTGCAGAGAAGGGCAGGAAAAATGATTAGGGGCATGAAACAGCTTCCATAGGAGGAGAGATTAAAAAGAATGGGACTGTTCAGCTTGGAAAAGAGACAACTAAGGGGGGAATATGATAGAGGTCTATAAAATCATGAATGGTGTGGAGAAAGTGAACAAGGAAGTGTTATTTACCCCTTCACATAACACATGAACCAGGGGGTCACCCAATGAAATTAATAGGCAGCAGAATTAAAACAAACATAAGGAAGTACTTCTTACACAACAAACAGTCAACCTGTGGAACTCACTGTCAGAGGATGTTGTGAAGGCCAAGACTATAACAGGGTTCAAAAAATAATTAGATAAGTTCATGGAGGATAGGTCCATCAATGGCTATTAGTTAAGATGGTCATGGATGCAACCCCTGCTCTGGGTGTCCCTAGCCTTTGACTGCCAGAAGCTGGGACTAGATGATAGGGGATGGATCACTCGATAAATTGCCTTGTTCTGTTCATTCCCTCTGAAGCATCTGGCCCTGGTCACGGTCAGGAGCGCCGCCAGCTTTTTCGGCGCCCTAGGCGGTGGAAGGTCCCGCCCCCAAAATGCCGCCCCCGACAGGGGCGGTGGAAGGTCCCGCCCCCAAAATTCCACTGATGACCGGGTCGCCTAATGGGTTGCGCCGGCCCTGGTCACGGTCAGAAGACAGGATATTGGTCTAGATGCACCATTGGTCTGACCCAGAATAACCATTCTTATGTTCATTACTTTTGTTCTTCTCTGAATTGCTTCCATTTTTTGTGACATCTTTCTGGTCCTGAGGAATCCAGAACTGAACTCAGTGTTCCAGAGAACGTGGCATCAGACCCCTAGCGAGAAGGACCGTTCTCGCCTGGCTCCATGGTTCCAGGTCGCTGAATCTCTGGCTGCCCCAGACTCCACAGAACAGGTCTGCTGTCTGCCTGCCTGCCACCCTGCCCTTAAACTGTTCAGCTTAACCATGGAACCAAATGAAACTGGGACCAAGGTAACAAAACCATCTTCAGATAGAATTAGATCTTGAGAGGCAGGAACTGATTCAACGCTCTTTGGGGTGGGGGTGGGGGAATGAATGCAGTACAAATCGATCCACTCCCTGCACTTGAATGCTTCCTCACTCCCTGCCAGAGTACGTTCTAGAAAACATGCTCTTCAAATAGAAACAAAGTGGTGCACAGAGGCTAGTGCCTCCCTCTCAGCCCCCATTAACCCTGGAACTTCCCCCACAAACCACATGGGAGCGTTTGTCACACAGGAAAACAAACTTTCTGCAGAGGCAGGGGACACCTTCACTGCTGTGGTTCCACTCAGATAACATCAGCATCTTCCATTCCTATGGTCACCCTCAGCTTCTGGGTGTCCAGCAAACAGTTAGTACAGAAGCTACATGGATGTGCAATTGTATGTGTAATAACATCCCTGCCAGAGGATTGTGGGACGGGTTGGATCACAGAAACCCACTTGGGAGCTGCCAGCTGATGTGCAAAGACTACTTCTGTTCCTGTTCTCCCTGCCAGCTACCGGTGGCTCCAGCACCCTGTCTTGCTGAAGCCAGACACACCCATCTGCTCCAGACACAGACCCAGAGTCTGAATAACCTGTCTCAAAGCTGCAGGTTTACCTGAGAACAGCTCACAGAAGTCTGCTTGCCCTTAGCACTCAGATGCCCAATTCCCAATGGGGTCTAAACCCAAATAAATTGTTCGCCCTCTATAACACTGATAGAGAGATATGCACAGCTGTTTGCTCCCCCAGGTATTAATACATACTCTGAGTTAATAAGTAGAAAGTGATTTTATTTAAATACAGAAAGTAGGATTTAAGTGATTCCAAGTAGTAACAGACAGAACAAAGTAAGTTACCAAGCAAAATAAAATAAAATACGCAAATCTATGTCTAATCAAACTGAATACAGATAATCTCACCCTCAGAGATGCTTCAGTAAGTTTTTTCTCAGACTGGACACCTTCCAGGCCTGGGCACAATTCTTTCCCCTGGTACAGCTCTTGTTCCAGCTCAGGTGATAGCTAGGGGATTCTTCATGATGGCTCCTCTCCCCCTCTGTTCTCTTCCACCCCTTTATATATCTTTTGCATAAGGCGGGAATCCTTTGTCCCTCTGGGTTCCCCCACCCCTCACTGGAAAAGCACCAGGTTAAAGATGGATTCCAGTTCAGGTGACATGATCACATGTCACTGCAAGGCTGCATTACTCACTTGCCAGCACACACATATACAGGAAGACTCACAGGTAAATACAGCCATCTGCAGACAATGGCTCTGGTTAATGGGAGTCATCAAGATTCCAAACCACCATCAATGGCCCACACTTTGCATAATTACAATAGGCCCTCAGAGTTATATTTTATACTTCTAGTTTTAGATACAAGAGTGATACATTTATACAAATAGGATGATCACTCTCAGTAGATTATAAGCTTTGTGATGATACCTTTTGCATGAAGCATATTCCAGTTACATTATACTCACTTATTATCATGTTTTTATAAAACTATTCCAATTACATTATATTCACTTATGTTTTTACAAAATCATATAGACTGCACAACGTCACAGATTGAACCCAGGACTTTTGGCTCTGAAGATATGAGCCTCTCTTGCCTGAACTAAAGGCAAAGTTCCTCATCTTGGAGGCAATAGTAGACTCATCAGCCTCTATTCTTGTTCCAACCATTAGAGGGAGACAAAGAACCACAATGGTTTAGTATGGGGTACATATGGACCAGGGGTAAATCCTGGTCAGGCAGTTTCTCTCAGAAGCTTTCTCTCCCCTCCCTTTCTATGAGCTCCTGATTAGATAATGAATCTCTTCTGCCCTGATTAATTCACATCCAGCAAGGAAATCAGCTGCTTTGCCTCAGAGTCAGAGAGAGTGACTCCTGCTCACCTGCTCTTTAGGAGCTCAACTCCAAGGGCCTATCAGACTCAACGAAGGTCTGAAGTATGGATGAAGCTGATGATCCTACAGTTTCTTTGGGGGCCGAGGGTAGCAATCACTTCCTTAGCCTGCCTCTGGTGGCCTGAAACTGCCCCTATATCCACATCTGGGTCAGTGAGATTTCTACCACTACTTCAACAATCACCACCCATCCATTAAACTCTCTCTGGAACACTCCCACACCAGCATCAACTTCCTGGACACCACAATCAGCTTCAACAATGGAACCTTACAGACAACTATATACAGGAAACCTGCGGATCACCACACCTACCTTCACAGATCCAGTAACCACCAAGAAATCTGTTTTCTACAGCCAGGCACTCAGATACCACAGAATATGCTCCAAGGAGAAAGTCCGGGATATACACCTTAACACACTCAACACTGCCTTCACCAAACAAAGAGACTCCACCAGAGAAGTAGATCACATCATGGAATTGGCACCCAAATACTCTGAGATAACCTGCTTCAATATAGAAATAAACCCCCCTCTGATTACACATCCTTAGCAGTCACCCACCCTCCCATACTGGAACGCATACAGGGTATCAACAACTACAACACATACTCAATGTGGACCCCATCCCGAAAGAAATCTTTCCTGAACCCCCTCTTCTGCCCTTCAAACAACCTCCCAACCTCTCCAATGGCATCATGAGAAGCAAGATCCCCACAGACCAGGACCCACCAATTCAAAGCAGCACCAGACCCTGCCAGAACAACAGATGCAAAACCTGCAGACATATCTCCATTCCTACAATGATCAACACCCCCCCACAACAAACTTTTCAAGATCCATGGGTCCTACGCATACCTATCACAATAGGTGGTATACCTCATCCAGTACGCTAAATGCCCCAATAACAACTATGTGGGTGAAACCAGACAATCACTGCACTCTCAAATGAGCTCACACAGGAAAACGATACAAGACAAAAACACCACATCACCTGTGGATGAACACTTTTCACAAAGCCATCACTCTATATCTGACCTCTCTTTACTCATCCTCAAAGGAAACCTGCACAACAATTTCAAAAGATGAGCCTGGGAGCTTAAATTCATAACTTTGCTGGAATCTAAAAATCATGGACTGAACAGAGACACTGGATTTATGGCTTATTACAACAATCTGATACCCACTAACAATCTCCCCGCAGACTCCAGTACTGTGCCCAATAGCAATGTCACGGGAGTTTCCTACGTGGGTGTGGACTGGGGAGATTCTGAAATGTGAGGGAGGAGGGCTTCTTTGGCTCAGTTAAGTCCCATTCACAAATTAGGGTTGCTAGCCAAAAAACATCCCCAGAAATAAAACCTTCCACCCCAAATTAAGCTCTTCTCCCATGCTTGGTTACGGCATCTCTTGCCCCTTTATTCCCAATGGCCCCTTGTTTCTGCCTCTCTCCCCCTGCCCCTTTGTTTCAATCTCTCCCCTACTCTTTTTGTTTGATTCTGTCTTTCTTTTTGGGGAGGGGCAATCTTCTAAATCAGTGCTCTCTCTGTTCCATTTGTACATCACCATCTGCTCCTCCCCTCCTACTCCCCTTCTGTCCCCCAGCAGGCCCGTGTGGTGGGACCCAGACCCAGTCTCTGGCTGGATGCTGTGCCCCGTGGATTGTCTTTGTGCTGCTCTTTCATTTGACCAGAGGGGATCACTAGAGAACAAAGGGAGATGCCCCCTCCCCCAGGATGGAGCATCCCCCTGCTACCAGCCCAGAGAGCAAAGGACATGCATGGGGTATTGCTTCTAGACCATCAGGTCAGTCTCTATATCTTAGTGGGAATCCTTTCCCCACACCTCTTGAGAGAGGCCTCCAGCACCAACAGAGCACCGCACCTGTGCTCCTGTAAAGGAGGGAGACTCCTGTGGCAGAAGGAACGTTTGGTCAATGTGACCACAGGAAATCTGGCCTGAAAAAAACCTCAGACATCTGTGGTACATATGAGCTCAGCAGATCTGGCCAGCTGGGGCTGTGCTACCAATGGGGATTGGGGCTGGACCTTATCCCATTCCCAACATGGAGACTTGTCTATTGGATGAGCAGGGGATCTGGCTCATGGTGTCAGTTCTCCAGTGTCTGTGGGCAGTGGCAGAGCAGATTCCCTATGGCCATAAATGATATTACAGACCCTGGCTCCCAGCAGACCGCAGAGGAGGCAGCTCTCTGGATTGAGCACAGGTTTTCAACTGAGCTCCCAAGGCAGGTGCTGTTCTGGATCAGTGTGATTTGCTGCCAGGCTCTTGGTTAGCCACTTCCTGCCTCAAGGCAGCCCCGTGTGTGACGTATGGCTTATAAGAAAAGCAGATAGCAGCAAGACTACAGTAGTTGGTAGGCAACCTGCCCTGTGGGGTAAAGAAACAGACAGCCGTAAAGGCGTGCCAGGGGACTCATGAGTCCCATGTGCCCGCTCTGGTCTGACGGGTGGTTTCTGTCACTTCTGTCTCCTCTGAAGGAGCTCACGGGGCTACAAGCAACCTGCCCTGTTGTCCGTTACCTTCAAACAGCCCATTCAGCACTAGTGGAAGGCTCTGGGCTGACAGCCCTGGGGAGTAAAGGTCTCTGCAGAGCTGGTGGGTCCAGGGCCATACTACCCCCACTCAGCATGCTCTGCCAAGGATGAGTCTGTGCCCCTCAGTTCTCACTTGGGGGGCCCCTGTATCAGAAGGTCTCTGTGCCCCATTCAATCCTCAGCCTCTCTGTTGAGACTGCTGACTAGCAGCTACAGGTGGTGGTTCTTTGCTAGAGTCCAGAGGAGGGAGAGAGCTCCTGCAAACTGACTTCACTTAGGCAACTGACTTGGGCGATAGGGATATGGGGGCATTGCAACCTGTGGTCAGCAATCCTCTCCATGACTGCAGGATCTGGACAAGGTCCCAGGCAGGCCCCAAGGGGCGACACTGCCCAACACAAGCTGTGTGCCCCAGTCTGCAAGGGGACAGGCAGGGAACCAGGAGGTCTGGGTATGGGTGCAGCACCCCAACTACAGGAGACCCGGTGGGTTTACTGCATCTTACTGCATCTTTACTCTTCTCTATCCCGAGGGACACCATCCTGGGCTGGATTTGACCTGGCCCCCTAGTGCTGAAATGACACAAGTTTCTAATATTGTGAATACTCGAGGATGGGGCCAGAGAGCCTCCAGACTGATGATCTCAGGGCAAGATAGAAACACCCTGGATCAACAGCCGCCCTGCCCTGAACAGCAGATCACGCCTAGCCCCTTGTGCCCTTGACCTAAACAAGAGCGGGTGTTGCTCAGGTCATTGGGATTTCCAGGGGAACTTCAACTTATGTCCATATGGCCATCCCAGGAAGAACAGATATAGAGACCCAAGTGATGTCACCTGAAGCATGGCACCCCCACCTCACTGCTCGAGTGCTGGTGTAGACCTGGGAGCTGGAACATTCAGGCTCAGAGACAAGAGTGGAACCAAGCAAGGGCTGCTGATCTGTGGGGCCAGGCTTATCCCTGGTGTAACTCCCCTACATAAAGACGAGTTGGTCCAAGGATATTTTGAGGGAACGGAAGGGAGGAGGCAGCTCCTTCCTTTTTAGTGCTTTACAGAAGACGACCTTTTGCTTCACCCTCTTCTGCAGGAAGGTGTGCAAGACAACACACCTTGTTGCATGGCAGCATTTCAAGGTGCTAGGAAACAGCTCTGTCTCTTTGTGAAACGTCTGGGCAGGACAGTGGGTGACTCCCTTTTCGCAATGTGGAAAAAGAGAACCATAGCCATGGGGATTTCCTCCCTGGCTTGCTCACAAGGGGGTAATGGGGATTTTGATCACAAGGGTCACGAGACAGTTAGGAAAGAGTCCTAATTCCAAAGAAGAAGTGAAATTAAAAGTTACCTTAGTGCACCATTGGTATCAGCAGCCAGCTAGTAACAATACCTAGCCTGTCTAGAACATTTTTATCTATGGGTTTTGAAGCTGCTGATGTCTGGCACTGCCTCTGATAATCAAGCCTAGTGTTTGGAGCGTGGGTCACAGGTAGGTGTAGGGTTGGATCTTGGCCAAAAGTGGTTCAGGAATTGAAATCCAGGGGCAGGCTAGCGTCAAAACCGAGATCTCAGAGGCCTTGTGGAGTTTTAAACAAAGTCTGAATAGTTCTGTTCTCTCTGCAGAGCTGTTTGATTGTTGGGAGTGTCCCACAAGCTGTCCCCCACCCTCCAGCAAAGAGCCCGGTTGGTGGGGGAAACTATGTGGCTTGCAGGGAGTAGCAAACACCCAGCCTGTCACATGCTGCTGTCAAGCGGATGCAATCAGGGCCGATAAACTTTGCACCACGTCCACCACAGACATGAGAGAGGGACGCTCTTATCTGACCCATTTATTGGCTGCTTTAGGCTTTCCCACTCTCCATTCTGTATATTTAAAAACACATTTTCTCTGCCCTGTGAAATTGAACGGAAGCTATTATCATGCTTGGGTACACCCTGCTCCTCCAGAGCTCTTCACTTACCATGGGCGAAGAATTCTTGCAGGGTAAGGGGCATCCTTTCCACGCAGCAGGTGTTGCATGTCTTGGAGATCAATGGGTCTGCTCGGTAGCTGAAAGTTAAGCATGTGCTTCTGGGCTTTGCTGGATCAGGGCCTAAGTTGTAGGCAATAAGCGCCCGTCAAAACCCTATTGAAGTTAATAAATGAGAGTCTTTCTGTTGACTTCAGTAGACATTGGACCATGCCCTAATGAAAGAGGGTGCGAAGGACCCAATAGCAAACAGGATGTTACATGTCCTGCTGGTGCCCTTCATTGGAAGGACAGCACAGGTCTTAACACCTTATGTTAGAGATGCTAAAAGAAGGGAGAGCTGGTTCATTGGCTTTTTACTTTATTTTATTTGAAGTTTTGGCTGTTTTCTTTGACATTTCAAGGAGAATTTTCATCCAAATTTGAAAAACGTCAACCAGTCGGGGCAAATGGCAAAAAAAGAGTTTTCCCCCAAAATTTGTTCCATTTTATTTATTTATTTATTTATTTATTTATTTATTTGCCATTTTTGTGTGTGGAGATTTTGCATCAAATTGTTGAAACGTGAGAAATTTCGACTAGCTCTAAAGGAAGGTACAGCAGACACCTGCTGAGTGGGATGCCCCGCTGCACAGCCACGCATGACAGCGAAGAGCACTTCCCATTTAAGAGCAAACACCTGTTTGTACCTCTAGATTGTGATCACAGGAGGCTGTAAAAATGTCCCTTCTGCCTGCGTGGATTCAGGATTAGATCTGCTGATGTTAATGACAAATGACAGTTTTCCTACATCTTGCACCTGGCTAGCCTGGCATAGCCAGCACAGCTAGGGAAGAAAAGATCTCCATTTCTTCTGGCTCGTGCACCAGCAACAGAATGGTGACTGGATACTCCTTGCAGGGTCTTTATCACTACAGAACATGCAGAAGCCAGAAAGAACCCAGCACCGTCCACAGGTCCTAGGGTGACTTTGCTCAGCTTTTATGTTTTAAAGGATGGATTTCGGCACTGACTCAAGGGTTTGTGCTGCCAAAGGCCCTGCGCAAAAACAGCCACCCCTCCCAGCAACTCACCCGATAAACAATCACTAACACATTTTGCTGCCCCTACTATTTTGCTGCTTTGGGCTGCGGAAAAGAACCTTTGGGGCTTGTGTATATTTATAGAAGAAGTTGCTTGGCAACTCCTCAAGTCACGTTGCGCTGTGTGTGTAGCAGATGTCTTCTGGGAAGCTTGACATCATGCGTGGCTCTGATGCAAGGAAGTGGCTAACCTCACCGGTTCTGCATAACATGCATAGCAAAGCAAGCCCAGTAGGGAGAGGTCTGGTTTCCAACCCTTGCTGGAGACAAGTTTTTAAATACTTTCCCACATGCTACTAGCTGCAGTCACAGGACTAAGGGGGCAGGGGATGTGGGTGGGATATGCAGAGATAGTGTTGGTGGTGATGCCACTACATGGAATGACTCACAGAAGTGGTGAAACCTACTAGGTGACATTTGGCCCATCCCACCCACCCACCCCTCCCCAGTGCAGGGTGGGTCCCTATAACACACTCTCTAGTGCTCTGTCCAGTCCCAGCTGATATAGCCCAAGTGTTGAGTCTTTCACCACTCTGTATTCCCAATCCACTTCGCTCTCCCAGTTGCTTGGCACCCCACAGGCAGATTTCCGAGCAGCTCTGAGCATGGCATCTTCCCACAGTTAGGCCCAGCCTCTGACCTTTCATAGAAGCTGCTGCAGCCTTTTCACTGTGTCTCAATGACCACCTCTAAGTTGCCCTGTTGTCCTTTAAGTGACTGCTGAAAGGCACTAGAGCAGCAGCCGTGGGGACAGATTCATCCTCAAATCAGGTACAGCATGGCCAGAGGCAGCACAAACTTCCCCTGTACACATGGCCCTTTTCCAGTAGTGATCTTTGACATGGATCTAGGCCAAGATTTCAGGCATGGCTAGGGATTTGGGGTGCCTGAGCTTGGATACCATAAAGAGGCCTGATCTCCAGAAAGCACCGAGCACCTGCCTGCTGAAAGGTCGTCCCCTTTAATGAACCACCCAGAAACTCGCCACTTTGGGAAAGTCTTGGCCAGAATAGGCCTGACTCTCATCTACATCCAGGCCCATCCACACCACTCTGGCAGTCTAGTAGGTCCTCCACTCCCACTTTAAGGCCCCTTTACACAACTGGAATTGTATAAATGGGCCTTTCCGGAAATGAGAATCAAGCGCAACGACTTCCGTCCCAGAGGATCGCTTTAAGAGCCCCAGACATGGGAATCCTTTCATCCACCCATAGGCCACTGTTTGTCCCTAGGGCTGCTCCTTCCAGGGGAATGTTGTGGCACACTGGCAGGGGACAGTACTGCAGGGCACTTTGACTAGCAGCACCCAGACCCCAAGACTGCTGATCCAGCATCGCTCCCCAGAGCTAGACTCACTCTTTTCTATAAGAGCGCACAGCTGCCGAGTGGCTTTTGATCTATGGTATCTGATGTGCAAAGGAGAGCTCAGTGTCACGTGAGGCCTGATCCAAAGCCTATGGGAGTCAGTGTTGAGACTCGTTGATTTCAATGATCTTTGGGTCAGGACTGTTGTGATCTTCTCTGGGGCTGGGCTCATTTTTGGAACAGGGAGCAGCAGAAGTTAAGATGAATCTCACTGGATAAGTTTGCATCTTGGTGCACTGCCTCGCCTGCTACTTTCCGGTGCCATGTGCGTTCCTCTTAGGAAAATGCTCAGGCGTTCATCCAGGACTTTCCCGGGAATCCCTTCTGGGTATTAAACCCCCCCCCCCCCATCCCTCAATGATCCAAAGTAGCCGCTCAGATTAATCTAGCCCCCATTTTCAGGAACAGGCTGTAGTGCTGTCGTCTGCATTAACCCCTCACTCTGCGGCACAGATGCACACCAGGCTGGGTCAAATACCGCACAGCACAGCAGCATTCTCAATGGAGCAGGACTGCACCGGAGCCCCTTGCTGCTGCCCCCTGCTTGCACCAGAGGGATGGCAGAGAGCGATACATTGCCTACCTCTGCAGCACCCTGGCACCTAGGGTCTGACCTCCAACCCTCAGAGTGGGCAGTGGATCCAGCTCCCACATGACACCTAGCATTGTAGAGTGACTGAAGGGAAGGAGCAATTCATAGGATCAAATTGAACCTAGCTCAGGGGAGAATGACAAGTAGGGACAGTAATAATATATTTGGAAGGGAAAGCTGTTTTTAATATAGGTTAAGAGCTCTCTGATGGTCTAAGTGCTTTCCTCTGACCCTGAGACAGGTTCAAGTCCCAGTCATGGAAACCATTGCAATTTTGAGTTCCCACTGCTCCTGTTATAGGTACAGTGATGGGTATATGTGAAAGGATGGATTTGAAATAATAATGTAATGCCTTGCTCTTATACAGCACTTTTCATTGGTAGATCTCAAAGCACTTTACAAAAGAAGTCAGTATTGTTACACCCATTTGAGAGATGGGGGAGGGGAGGGGAAACGGAGGCACAGAGGTGACATGACTTACCCAAGATCAGCCAATGGCAAATCAGTGACTAGAAGCCAGGTCTCCTGAGTCCCAGGCCAATGCTCTAGCCACTAGGCTACACTTCCTCCGGGGAAATAAGATAGGGCCATAGCAATTGTTGTTCTTTCAGGTTCGATGATCTCACTTTGTGGGAGTTTTCTGTAATGGATGCTCATCTTTGCAAAGCAGCTCAAACAAACCCCTTTTTAATAGTGATGGTGGCAGATCCCTCAGGGTCACTTGGAGGCCTGCAAACTGGTATAAATCCACAGCAATACCCAGCATACATTTGGCCTGCTGCTTGCTACAGGGCTCAGGACTAGACTGCTTTGTAGCTGGGCTGCCTGCATGACTCCAGGTTAGAGTCCCTGGCACAGGAAGCACCAGCTGTGCTTGCAGCTGAGCTGCCCTAGTCCCTGCACCTGGACACACAGCTCATGCTGGCTGCTGCCCCCTTGTCACACGTGCTCCCCTGCCCCAGGATAGCCATGAAAAAGCAGGTGTTTCCATGTTCTAGAGGCAGGGCTTGTGCAATCAGAGGAGGAACTAGGTAGTCTAAAGGCTCTCCTGCCCCCACCAGCGCACCACAAAGCTCACGTTCCCATCTGCAGCTGAGCGCTGGTCAGTTCCTTTTTAAAGACACTTTAGATCCTTTTTTTCTAAAAGAGTGAGTGACTACTGGATATTTATAAACCTCGCTCTAGCTGCAGAAGGCCTCAGCAGGGGCCATCCACAAACCATTGTACTCATTGTCTGTGCAACCTTAAGTCATCCCCCCTCTGTCCTTGTGTGTATGTATTATGATACAGCCTTTAATTACATCCATATTGCTTTTTCCACAGGACCCCTGTGCCATTCAATGGAGCTGTCTTAGGGATAAATCAGGGCTATACTATGAAGGAGACTATTGTCTGTAGGATCCCTGCCTCATTTTGTGCAGAAGTTGGAAGGTGTGCGGTGAATGAGGCAGGGGATTGCAAGGAGAGAGAAAATGGTCTCATAGTAAGGGCAGTTGAATACCTCCCTGGAGAATCGGATTCTATCCCTGCCTCTGCCAGTCTTATACACTACACATTTTCACAGGGGCGATCACTGATTGTGTATTGATCACTTTCTGGGTGGCCTGCGGGAGTCTGATTTACTGACATGCTGAGCACTCACAGCTACAGCTGAAGTCCCTGGGAGCTGTGCTTCGAACATATAAAGTGCTGTGTAATGCTAAGGACACTGATCAATCAGGCCCTGGGCTTCCCAAATTGAGCACCCAAAATTAGTGGATACGTTTGACAATTTTGGCTTCGAACTCCGTGCTGCAGTTCCCCAGGTGTAAAATGGGGCTAACCCGCCCCTCTCGCATCACAGAGGTGTTGTGAAGATAAATTCATTTAATGTCTGCGAGGAACTAAAATAGTACAGTGAGAGCATGATAGAAAAGCCCAAGAGGAAATTAATCGTTCTGTATTCAGAGCAGGGTTTGGATGGTGTGCAGTAAATAAGCTGAGTCCACACCTTGAGCAATAAGGATAAAACAACAATATTAAATAACTACTCATTCAGGGAGCACTGGCCATCCTGTGCTCTAAAAAAGACAGAGGTGCTATGGAAAAAATAGTATGTGATCCCATAATTAAAGGCTGTATCATAATGCATATATGTCCAAGAGGGATAAATTAAGGTTGCACAGGCAACCTTCATTTGGGCATTTCCTAACTTCTGAGTGCTTGACCTTGCAACCTTAAGGTTCTTTTAGTGTAGTTTTTGGGGATGTAATTAGAAATGGAGCTATCAGATCATGTGACAAATATTATAATTAGAGGCTTTAAAGAACATTAATGCCATCAATTAACTGCTGATGGCAAATGCACTCTAAAAATGTCCTCACTCTCCTGTTCTGCTGACATCTTCTTATCAAACATAATTGTGCATCGTTTCACTTTATCAGCTGGAAATCATCAGGAACAGGGCATCGTGACATATAGCTAGAAGGGGACAGAAATAGTTTGAGGGGAAAGTGATGCTGATATTTATTTTCAAGGGAAACTCTTAGCTATAGTTTGTGGTTATGCTTTGACAAGTGACTGTGTCAGACTGCTTACTCACCAGATCTGCTCCCAGGGGGCGGCTCAGCTCTGTGCAGAGGACATCACCAGCCTAAGCATCCCTCAAGTGCAGCGGAAACCCTCAAACTGGAGCTTGAGTGATGCACAGTCCACAGTCTTGCACAGTGGTCATTAGACCTGCTGGGCGCATTCTGAGCACTAGCTCCTGACTAATAACTAAGGGCCGTTGTTAATAGCGTTGATCCCTGTAAAGTCCTGAAGAAGCAGTACAGCTCAGCAGAGCTCTGATCTCCATTGTACAGCCTCAATGGGATCATTGATTAAATTCCCATTACAGGGCCAATCAGTTGCATGTGTGCAAACACACCGAGGGCAAGGGAGCTGCCCAGCTGCCACTGAGGTTATCATTGGCAGGCAGTGAGATTGCACAGGTGTAATCAAGGGCACAGTACTCCCTGTGAGAACACAGAGGCAGCAAGGTTAGAGAAGTCCTGGTATCTTCTGGCAAATCAGGCTGCCCCTGCAAGCAGGAAAAGAGGGAAATTCCAGGTCTGTTCTTAAGCACAAGCAACTAGATGGGACTCATTCAGAAAAAAGCAATCTGGGATGCTTACTGACCATTACGCCTGTATTTCCAAGCACAGTCAAACTAAAATCCATAGGCAGAAGGATGGGTTCCAGGGCAGGGGGTCTGATTCTTCTCCAGTTTATCCCACTGCCAATTGGGAGTGTCTCCATTTAAGTCAATGAGTTACACTGAGTGAGAGGAGCTGTGAGAAGCGAATCAGGCCCTTGGATTCTCACTACAGGCCATTTTAAATAAGAGACAAGCCCCTTTCATTCAAGCTGTTGTGCAATGAAATAAAGAGAAGCAGGAGTTTAATTTGAACATGTTTATTCAGAGTCCGTCTGTATCCTAGCCATGTGGATATCGATGTATTCAGTGCCCCTTTTACCAGCCCCCAAAGTCTGAACAATTTGTTCTGTAAAACCATACTGTGATCACAATGACATGTCAGACCCCCTCGAGCCATGGAAATCTGGGGCTCAGATGCAGCAAGAGGAACTAAGTGACCATTGAACCTCGTGAGGCAGCCCTCAATGGCCTATAGCTGCCCACCCAGCCTCATTGAGCATCCCTCAGTGGACTGGAGATGCCCTCAGTGTCCTGCAGAACGTCTTGGAGATCTGGCAGAGCCTGTTTGCTTCTCTGTCTCCTCCTCCTCCCCACATCTCAGTGAGCAGCCCCCAGGGAAAAGCCCCATATCTCCCAACACTAGTGCAGTGCCCCACGCACCAGGGAGCTCACTGAGCCATGCCAGCAGTGTCCTACCTGCCTAGTGGTGCCCCCCACTGCTCTGGGGTCCTTGCAGTGTTTCCCACATGGTACTTATGCAGGTGGATGCATCTTTGCCCAGGCATCTGCTATGGCAATTGGCACTATAAATCTACACTGCCCAAAAATGTCCCTGGCAGGGAGTTGCAGCACGCAGGTCAATTGCCTCTGGCTCGTGGGGCTCATGCTACAGGGCTAAAAATGGCAGTGTAGCCGTTCCTGCTCAGGCTACAGCCCAGGCTCAAAAGCTGGTGATGGGGCTGGGTCTCAGAACATGGGCTCCACCCTTAGCGGGAGCATCTACACACTTTTAGATCTAACTATTTTTAGCCCTGCAGCATGAGCCCAATTCAGTGGAGCCAGTCTCTGAACCTGCCTGCCTGAGGGTGAGTATATATGTACCCTTAGGTAGTCAGCTTCTGGGGCAGAACCCATCTGTGTGTTCTGTGTTTGTACAGCACCTAACGCCATGGGGCCTGGTCCATGCCTGGGGCTCCTACAGGCTACAGTAGTACACATAAATAATGATTTGCCAGGAGACACTCTGTTCTGTGAGCCAATGGATACCAAGCTGAGATCCAGGTTTAACCTCCCACCCAGCTCAAGGGCCAGAGCTACAGCTGATGTAAATCAGTAACGCTCCACCGAAGTCAGGGAAGCAAGTGCTGCCAACGTACACCTTTAGGGCAACTCAGGGTCAGGGGTTTTGGTTTGGGCTCATCCTCCTTTTAACAAAGACAAAGGTGGCAAGAAGCAAAGGAAGGTGACTCAATCCTCTCAAGTAAGGTTTAAATTTGTGGGAGGTTAAAAGGGGAAGAACTAGAAAAAGACTAAAACAGAGAATTTAAATGTGAGAAGTGGTCAGATCCCTTCCCCGGCCCCTGAGAGAAAATGCTGTTGTTCCCACACCCAGTCTCTGCTTTTCCCACCTATCCTCAGCACCAGCACTCATCCACATTTCTTCCAGTACCAAATCCAAGTTCAGCTCCCTCCAGAGTCCCCATGTCCCTATAAACTGGTGTCGGCACTCTGCCCTTCCACTGATTATCTCCTCTGATCGTGTCAAGGTTTAGTGTCCTGTTCAATATGCAACATTTGTTTAAAATCACCCTTAAAACACACACAGAGCCAGCCAGCTTCAGCCCAAGCACTGCCTGCTCCCGCTCTCTGTGAAACTCAGCTGGTCCAAGCTGCAGAACTCCCACCAACTCAGTTGTGAGATCAGAGCCACTCACTCCAAGGCACCAGCTGTAGGAAGCCTGACTTGAGCTGGCCAGCCCCCTGGACACAGGGTTTACACCTCTCACACACACACCCCTTCTCAGACACACTGACTCAAAACCATACACCCATTCATCTGTGCACAGCCTGTCCCACTCACACCTCATCCTGTCCCTTGCAGTCTTACACTCCTGTTCTCCAGTCTGATTCTCCACCCCACCCCACATGGCCTGTCTACCTAGGAATGTTTCTTGGCTTGTAAACCAGCAGTGAAGTTCCTGAAGTAGTCCTAGAGAACTCAGGTGCACAACACACATGTTTTAGAAAGCTGACAAGGGCAGCACTCAGACTCTCAGTAGCATAGGTGCTGTTTGGGTTTAATGGCCATTGCATGCTATCTTGTGTCACATGCTCCGAGGTCAGGCTGCTTGTGAACACTTGGGCATGCCTCCAATGCCCTGTCCTGCTGCGGACATGCAAGTGCCTTTCTCTGGCTCATCAACCCAAACAGCTCTTTAAACAGTGCTTCCTCAAAGAGGCAGTGGTTAGCTAGAGACTAGTGGGGAACAATCCCCAGCAGGTGACAGCAGTTTGCAGAGGATCAGAGACTTCATTTGAACCCCACATGTGGGCAAATTTATAAGAACCATAACATTGGGATGTCATTTGATTTATTATTTAGGGGGCTGTATCTCAGGAAGCCCTTGCTGAAATGGACTCCAATTTGGACTGCTAACATTCCCCTGAGGCACAGTAATTTTCAAGACCATCTGACTCAGCATGTCATTTTTGGAGCCTGTATAAAAAAAAACAAGTCTCAGCCTCAACTATCAGAGAGTCACCTCTCCGCTGTAATAAAGAATCCAGGGGTCAGAGGCTGAAGTTGTTGCATATGAGACACCATGTCCAGCGAAGACTTTTTCAAACATCCTCGTTGCTTGGCTACTTCTGTCTGAATGCTGCGATATTTCTCAGGGTGACCCAAGGGTCAAACATAGCCCATGTGGGAGAATCACTTAGCCCCAGCTCCCATCACAGATCCTTTGTCCATGGGGTTAGGTGTAACCCTATAACTACAAGATTACTTGAGCACACAGCTCTGTGACTCCAGGAATGGGAAAGCCCTGGAGGCAGCATTCACAGAGCAAATCCACACTGAGTGAAGGCTCCACAAAATTCTTTTATTCATAAAATACATGCACGTCTGTATAAAAATTTTAGAATCATCCTTATTTTACAATATTTACAACAGAATACAAGCATTCAAGGCAGAGGCACTTAGGGTCTGGTCTGAAGACATCCAGTAAACAGCTGGGAACTTATGAGAAAGTAAGAACCATTGTCTGCTTATTTAGGCCAGTGGTTTTCAACCTTTTTTTCATTTGCAGACCCCTACAAAATTTCAAATGGAGGTGTGGGCCCCTTTGGAAATCATAGTTCATGGACCCCTAAGGGTTCATGGACCACTGGTTGAAAACCACTGATTTAAGCAATAACTATCTTCTTGAACCTGAAGAGAGACACCTCATTGCACAGATCCTCAGCTGGTGGTACTCTGACATTGCTCCATGGAAGTCAATGGAGATATGTCAATTTATGGCAGCTGAAGTTCTGGCTTGGTGTCATTATTAAAGGTCATTTATTAGGATTCAACAGCCTCCTTTGGTCAATATAGATCAACACAAAATTAGGTGTGGTCAACTGTAGAGCTGTGACCCAAATCCAAAGTTGAGGGATGTTCAGCTCTGGTGGTTTGCACAGTCCCATTATACCTTCTAGTGGAGATCCAGAGGGTTAGTATGGGTCTCCCTCTACTCTTAAACTACAATAAATGGCAATCAATTGCTAGCCTAGCCCATCTTAAACCCTTAGGGAAGGTGCTTAGAGCATGAGCAGACACTTAACCAACTTTAAAATGGAGAGGCCCACCAATTGCTGCAGGTGGTATTTGCCAGCAGAGCTACCACTGATGGCAAAGAGAGCCCTGCAGTGTTAAAGTACTTCAGGAGGCAGGAGGTTCATTAAGAGAAAAACCATTGTCCACAGGCCCAGGAAATACTGTACAATTTCTCATAGAGAGGACCCTGATGGAGCTGGGAAATAAAAGGCTTCACTCTGCTTTCCTTCTCATTACAGATGGGACTCTGGACTCCAGGGGTAGCTTACCTTGGCTTACAATTCCGGCACTTGGAATTCTGCTTAGGGTAAAGATATCTCCTCAGAACACTCCACCACACCCCTTCCCCTCAGAGACAGGGAGACAATATATTGGGAAGAGGAGGGAGGAGGAGTGCTATGAGTAACAGCTGGAGAAATTTTGCCTTGAAAGTGGAAAGTTTTTGTGGTTAGTAGCCCACCAAATGCAGAAGGAAACATGCCAAGGCCAGTACCTAAATAAATCCCAACTCGCAGGTGCCCCCACCCTGAGATGAATCAGTATTTGCTATTTATGCTGATTGTCTGAAGAGGGACATTCAAATGAGACAGAAGGAAACCAGCCAGGATTCTCAGGCGTGATGGATTTGCACTTCAGGTCTGTCGTTGTTGCTGGACAGTTGCTCTGCAGATGGGAAGTGCCCCTGTATTATCCTTGCCCCATGGGGTATGAATTTTAGACCCTGCTCTTCCAGAGTAGAACATGAAAGGATGGGGTGGAACAATGAGAAATATCTCAGATCTGCCATAACCTCTTCTCAGAACTCCAGGCCAGAGACAGCATCTCACATCTCTGCAGGGCAAAGAAAATGTATTGTTAGGCCACTGAACTCAGCCAATGCAAAGGAAACCCAAACCCTGTTTTGCCAGGCTGTGTGTGTAGTGGTTAAAGCAGGAGACTGGGAATCGGGCCTCCTGGATCCGGTTCCTGGCTCTGCTTGGGGTTAACAGCCAACATTTCAACAATGACCAACTGATTTTAGGTGCCAACTTGTGACTTCTGTGGGGGGGACATTCAGGGGTGCTGAGCAACAAAGGAACTTCAGGGGAGCTGCTCAGCACATCTGAAAAAAAACAGTCAGACCCTAACTGCCTTAAGCTGGGCACCAAAAAATGACTTTTGAAAGTTTGGACCTTAATTGTGTCTCAGTTTCCCCATCTGTAAAGATGGAGCCCAGCCATCCTGTAAAGTGCGTGGAGATGCCTGGGTGCCAGGTGCTGCAGGAGAGCAGCGTTTTGTTATTACTGCTTCTCTCCCAAGTGAGCTGTTATGAATGGGAGAGGATTCGATTTGCAGCTTTTTACTCATTCTAGAGAAGTAGGCCAGAGGTTGCGGTCAGTATCCCTGCATATGGAGGGTAGAAAAGGGCAAGAATTTCCCTTAGACAAAACTGAAAATAGAAACCCTTTCCCGCCTGCATATGTAAAACCCCCCTAGGTTTCATTAGCAGGGAGCAATGCAGCAGGCAAAGAGAGTTGCAGGAAAGATCTCTCGCTCTCCTCAGTAAAGGCCAGTGTTACAGGCCTGGAGGTCAGTGTTTGTCCAATAGCAGCCCAGCCCCAGCTTGCTGTCCTGCGCTCCTGCTATAATCACAGATTATCCTATATGCTGGACATCCACACTGGTTTGTTTTGTTTTAATCGCAGCCGGCTGCTTGAGTGAGGGGAAATCCAGCCCGGGCCACCTCTCTCTGGGGGGTTTCCTGCCAGCGCCAGCACAGCGGGAGACAAATGTAATCAGGAAGTGCTGTCATTTCCCCTTTCCTCTCAGACTAGAGGGGGGCTGCAAGGAAGCAGCAGGGGTGCAGAGCTCGGGAGGCAGCTTGCCAGGGCTGCCCCAAACACACCGGGCCAATGTAGCCCTGAATGATGGAGACTGTCGAATTTATCACCTGTGGCACGCCCAGCACTTCACCAATATCTGTCAGGCCCCCCAGCCACCTCCCTCAGGGCAGGAGAGTGTCATCATCCCCACTTGACAGATGGGAAAGGGTGGCGCAGAGAGGGGGAAAGGAGAGACTCACCCAAGGTCACCCCAGCAGCTGGATGGAAGAGACTAGAATGGAATCCCAGGGTGAAATCCTGGCTCCATTGAGGTCAGGGGGAGTTTTGCCACTGACTCCAATGGGGCCAGGATTTCACCTGAGATCTCCAGATTCCACTAGTGTTTAATGCTGGTGTTTCTAACAAGCCTGAGGAAGTTAGGTGCCCAGGTTTATTGATTCCATGGGAGCTGAGTGGTGCTTTAGGGCGGGGGTTCTCAAACTGGGGGTCGGGACCCCTCAGGGGGTCGCAAGGTTATTACATGGGGGGTTGCAAGCTGTCAACCTCCACCACAAACCCAGCTTTGCCTCCAGCATTTATAATGGTGTTAAATACATAAAAACGTGTTTTTAATTTACAAGGGGGGTTGCACTCAAAGGCTTGCTGTGTGAAAGGGGTCACCAGTACAAAAGTTTGAGAACTACTGCTCTAGGGGACTCAGGCACCTAACTCCCATTGAAAATCCCACCCTTAAACACTAGATTACATTCCCCGCCATGGCTGCCTTGTGCCAGACTAACCCAGGAGGATACACTGTAGCCTAGACACCACATTCCAGCCCAGGGGCTCTACAACCCTGGAGGCAGCAGGCCAGAATTCACACCTGCCAGGTTTCCACGCTGTCCGTCAAGGTACAATTCCTAACATTAGAGGAGAGAAGGATGCAGCCGCCACAGGACAGGCGGAGCTCCTGCAAGGGACTATACAGCGTGGAGAATGGGGAGAGGTAGAGTCAGACACAGTCATGCCTAGGGACAAATCGTCAGCCTGGATCAGTCACCATAGTTCTATTGACTTCAGGGGAGCTGCACTGATGGCCAGCAGCAGAGGATCTAGCTTTCAGTGGTCACCAAAACGTGGCAGAGATCAAGGCTCCATACATACCCTCTAGCACTTTATCCAGATCCGCAATGAACTCCTCCAGCTCCTGTGTGTCCCCGAGCTTAGCTAACAGAGAAAAAGATCCGTGGTCAGATGCTTGGCATGCCACACCCATCCCAGTGCAGGTTACAAAAGGGATTCTCGTCTGCTTCTTCTGCCCATGGCTGCTCAGGCCATGCTATATTACTGCTTTCATAACATCATCCATTGGCACGTCTTGTCACAAGGATTTGGAACATCTGGGATGTAGTTTATAGACTAGCCTGAGGCTAGGTCTACACTATGAACTAGGGGTGTGATTCCCCGGCTTGTGTACACATACTGGCGCTCACTCCATGCAGCTGCAACAGCATAGGCCCGGTAGCACGGGTAGCTGCAGCAGAGGTGGCTGAGCCCTGCCAAGTACATACCTGCTGTTTTAAGGTGGGTTTGCACTCAGCACAGCTCAGGCGTGCCTGCTGTTACTACCTGGGCTACCCAACTACCCTGCTCTTTATACTCATGCTAGCGCTCACTGAGCTAGCGTGAGCATGTGCACATGAGCCGGGGAATCGCATCCCTAGCTAGTAGTGTAGACATAGCCTTAATGTGAAATCTAACTGGGTTGTGGGGTACTTCTGACGGGCAGTCTGGAGTACAAATGATTGTTCTGCCTGGCATTATTGCCCAGGTCCTTTGGAATGCCTTAAGCCAAAGCACTCAGACTTGACAGTAAGGTGCATATACTGTGATCTTTACTGATCACATCAGCCCTGCATGAGCACTTATTAATCTCTCAAGGCCCTGCACTGTACACACTCGTTTTAGGGCAAAATGTGGGATGGATTTTTCTGGGGATTGAAGAGCCTGAGGAATGATGGTGGTGTCCCCAGGAGGCGCCTGGGAGAGCATCAGACACCTAAGCCATGGCCCCTTTATTGTGGAGTGGAAGTGTGTGTAGGCAACTCTCCCTAATCTCTGAATCCTCATACAGATTCTGGTCTCATTTTTACAGGGGACACAGGATGTCACCCCAGAACAAACCTCCTTAGAGGTCCTTGTGCAACCACCAGCCTGTATCCCCATTAGCACAACCAGTTCAGCCACTAAACCCAGCCAACATGCTTCTGGGGTTTAGGGTGGCCCAAAGGGGTGTCACCTGGACTGATGGGCTGAATTTAAGCAAAGGAAAATTCAGGTTGAATAGTAGGAGGAACTGACAGCTTGGAGGCAAGGGCCCCCTTCTCCTCTCACTTTCACTGGGGTGAGTCAGGAGTGACTCCACACAAGTCAGTGGCATTCTGATGTAGAAGGAAAATCAGGGCTACAGACCCAAGTATTGCTCTTGTTCCTGTGCCATGCAAGGCACAGCTTCTGAGATCACCCTCTGCTGAGCCCTCTGTCAGTGCCAGGGCTGGGTGACCCTTTCAGTAACAAGGTTCTGGGCTGGGATCCATGAGCGCTGAATGGACCCATCAGATCTGATTCCAGCCTGGATCAGAAACTTAGCTCGGTAACTTCATGCATGTTCTGCAATTCAGAGGGAGTCAACTCTACTCTCCATTCCTCACAGAACATACCCCGCTAGCCAGGATTCCCACATTGAAACATGGATACGCTGCAGTTACTGATATGAATGCACCTTACCTTTAATGCATTCAATTTCTCTAGGGCCATTGCTGAGGGAATGGGCTCAGATCCTGGATACTTCTACCCTGAGGGCTCTTGAAATAGGATTCCCCAGGGTACCCCTTGAAGAGAACTTTTTGATGGAGATCTGTCCTGGTCTTACCTTTGGAGTTAGCAATGCTGGCTGACGTGTTGAGATCTTCCTCACTGGAGTTTAAACTGCTCCCAGGAGACGTGCTGGTACCTGCAGACAGAACAAGATCAGTCACTGCACCAAGGCATCATCTAGCTCCAAGGGCCACAGGGGCATTATAAATATGCCAGCAGGGGACAGGGGCCAACATGGTGAAACATGGATTCCCAAATCTAGCTGCTGGGTCCCACTTTCTGCCAGCTGAGCTGCTGAACTGCATCACTCTTGCTACAAGTCCTAGCTGCAAAAGTGAACAACGCTCTTTTACCAGCCCAGCAGGGGCCAAATTCAATCTAACGGCATCCTCTGCAGTCTGGGTGTGATGGTGGAACACAGTGATCTGGAACTTCACTGGGATTATCACAGGCATATGGGGGCACAGAAAGATCAGAGAGGTGGGTTTTGGCCCAAGACCCTGGTATGTTATGCAACAGTGAAGCCATTAAATCCCCTCTCACATGGGGGATACAAGACAGAGGCTGACAAACCCTTGACTCTAAAGATGTACCTGTCAGGCACACAGACATCACAGCCCCTCAGAGTAAGCACAGATGCTACCTAACAAAGCCTTAGAGGGAAGAGACCCATGAATGTGTGGCCAACATGGAGATGCTGAAAGACGGAATGACCTGGAAGTTGAATCACTGAACAAAACAGAGGTGCAGTCACAGACAGTTGGGGAGGTAAAATTGCAGGAGCCCTGCAGCCATGTTCAAGGGATCTCCAGCAAGATAGTAAGCAGTTGGGTGGGGATGGAGGAGGCAGACAAGTTCCCCTCATCCCTCCCAGTGGGTTTTCCCCAGTGATGCAACACCCCACCCCGGGTGAGCACCGTGACTCCTTTTATTCTGCACCAACAACCCCCAAAACTCACTTTCTAGCTCATCGATGCCGCTGTCATAGACACTGGGGAGAGTCCTTCTCTTCAGCTCCTCCAGGTGCTGCTCATACTGACAAACTTCACCCTTGTCAAAGTCTTCAATCACCTCATCAAACTCCCTCAGGAGGTCATTGAGGTCATCTGGCAGCACTGAAGATTCAACAGATCAGCCCAGTGAGTCATTCGGAGGCAATACAGACCGTCACATACACGCAGACACACACAGAGAGAACTCTGGAGTGCTTCTGGGCAGGGTGGGAAGGGGGATCAGGATATCAGAAAGAGGGAAATTATGGGACAAAGGAGGAAAGAGGTTTGCTATGAAGCTTGGAAATCAGATGACATGGGGAGAAGACAGAAGTTGTCCTGGGTGGTAGGAGCTGCATGGGAGAAGGCTCTCGCACCAACAGTGGCCAGATTTTGGGGGAGAACTGGGAATTCAGGGCACTGAGCAGAGCAGACAGACTAGGAGCCTAAAGTCAGTGACGTTACCCCAGTGTAGAGCCCATGTGAAAGTGATCAGAGTCAGGCCCTGGATCTGAGTAAGGGGGAGGGACTAGAAAAGCAACTTGAAGTGATCCATAGAGCAGAAGGGTGTTCCCATAGGATGGCCACCTTTAGCCACGTACATAATGGAACACAGGAGGAGCTGCTGCCTGGGTGTGCCTTTATCCACCCCCAGCATTCCCCGCCATGGACACCCCAGCAGCCAATCCCAGTTATGCTCTCAGCATCGTGGGCATGTGGGTCAGATATGACCATCAACCCCTTGCTCTCAATTATCCCTGTGATTGACTGGCCAACATGTCCTAATCAGCCAATGGCTGTGCAGCCACTCATTTGCAATAGTGCTCATGAGTATGACCTGAGGACACAAGGGCTCTGTCTACAGAATAGTTGAAACTGTGTCAGCAACAGTGCAGATGCAGTTGTGCAGCAGAGAGTCTGAGATAGACCCTGGGCCTGATTCTGATCTCACTTACTGCTTTACCCCAGTGTAATGTCACCAATTTCAACAGTTACTCCCAGTTTACACCAACGTGAGATTGGAATCAGATCACGCCAGTTCATTGGATTCCTCTGAGTGGTTTTCAATGGGCATGGGAGGGGGAAAAACCAAGGGATGTAAATTTGTAGAGGAAACTGTCAGGATTTTAAAGGATCCCTGTATTTACTCCTGGGGAGCCGAGTGAGTTTCTAGGACCAGCCCTCCAGCAACGTGCAAATCAAGCAATATAAATACAATTGGCAGAGTCTCCTCTATCATTTGACTTCCTTGTTGCGAAGCTAGGAGCTGGGACTGTAAGCTTTGGCAATTCTGTAGGAGAAAAACCAACATATGAAAAGCAGCAGGGAGTGCTGGGAAAGCTGTACGGTCATCCCAGCCTAGGGGCAGAGCAGCAGATGTACTCCAGGATGTGTCTGAGAGACCCCAGGCCACCAGCTTCAGCAACGGGACAGACAACTCTTCCCCACCCCCCTCAGAACTTTTTCAGCCTCACTCCACCCAACTGATATGGGCACCAGCCTTCTGGCTAAGGAGGGCTGTAAGAGAGCCAGCAATTCTAGCCAGCTAAGGAGCAGCAGGGTTGCTGATGCATGGTGCAAGGTTCTTCTTCCCCCTTGAGGAGTGAGCATGTCGCTTCTGCAGCTCCACCAGCACGAATGTGCCAGATGCAGCTGGGAGCAAATAAGAGCTACTTCCATTGACTTCAGTGGACATCCCACCAGCTGGTGCATCAGCACTTTGTGTCTTGTAGCCAAACTAATTGTCACAACCAGTCACATCACCACCGACTTTGACCCATTGAGCCAAAGTCCTCCCTGGTTTAACTCCATTGCCTCCAGGAGAGTTACAGCAGGGAGGACACTAACCCACTGCCATTTTCCCCCAATGCAGCTGGCCTTGAAAAACTTACAGAGTAGCCTTGGAGTGTAATAAAGAAGCAACATTACAGACTTGCAGAAAGAAGAGCTGAGCGGATGCACCACAGGATTGCAAGAGAGGCCACTCTTCAGCTCATTTACAAACCACCGCTCTACACTACACAGAGCCAGATTCTGCTCTCCCTGAGAGTGGGGTAAGTCAGGAGTCCCTCCACTGGGAAGCTGGTGTGTGAGCGGAAACAGGTCTGTCAGCTGGGTCTCTCTAGCCACCTATATATAGGCCCATCACCATAGTAGCTGGCTGGCTCACAAACATTAAGAGGCCAGATCCTCAACTGCTGGAAACCTGTGTAGCTAATTGCCCACTGGGCACTTTGCAGAGAGAGCTTAAAATAAGATCTTAGCTTCAAAGAGTTTACAATATAAACATTTGCTCTGATCTCTGAAAGACTATTGAAAGCTTCTTCTGCTCACACGCGCTCCCTCCTCAACTCACAATAGAATGTGTTTATGGGACCCAAAGGTTTTGATGCAAGCCAACTTGAGCAAGGAAAAGCTTGTCATGATTAGGTTTTGTATGGAATACACGCTCCTGTGTGAGTTGGAGACCCACTGCAATACTCATGAAGATTAGGGCAAGTTTAAGATGGAAGGCCATCCTGCTCCTTTATCCATCAACCTCCTTGCTTTGCTGGCTTCAAGTTCAATCACATCCTTAGCATCACATACAAGAGCCTATTGTCTGTGTGCTCATTTCCTCTGAGGTTTTCTTGACAGTAGACTTGTTTTTTTTTTAAATATAAACACCCTTCTGAACTGTATGAGAACTGACGTACTCAACTGAAATGGATCCTGTCAAGCTCCTGGGATCCACAAGCTGGGTTCTGATTTCATCTATGCTGGTGTAAATCAGGTTTAATTCCACTGAGTTACTCTGGATTTAGCTTAGCTGGGATCCAGCCCTATCTTTGTAAATTCATGGCTATTTATTTAGAGTACCACTCTCAGAGGACGCTCTCATCCGTCACCCACGAATAACAGCTTTCAGAAAGATCAGAAAATTCTCCTCCTGCATTTACAGATTAAAATTAAAACCACTTACAAAACACAGGCACAGACGAGATAATCGAGAATGTAACGAAGCCTGACTTCTGTGTGGGTGTGCACAGGCATGTGTGGGTGTGTGCATAGGAGTGAGAGATAACGGTTACTGTCCCGATCCTCGTGCCATTTCAAGAATGAGGCTAACGGTACACAGGTTATCTGCAGCTGGCAGGAAACATACACAATGCAACTTCTATAGACCAGCAACTGTTTTTAGTTAGAGTATGGCAAGAGGAGGTAGAATTGTGCTGCAAGAGCGCCTTCTGAGTGACATATCTTGGCTCTCTGAGAGTCCCTAATAAATAACTTGTTTTGTGGTTCTTACCACAGTTTAGCGGGGGAAACCCTTAGAATATTTCCCTAGTCTTCGGTAAAGCAGTCTACTTTTTTTCCTTCCATTGTACAACATGTATTTACTCTTCTGGGCAGAAATGCAATACAGATAAGCTTCATGGGGAGAAAGTTGCTGAAGAGAAGTTGCTACTTGGAATAATTAATGGCTAGTAAACAGTTTACAGGAGCGTGATCCCAGGATGGGGTTTTTCCCCACAGCCTTGGAAGGAATAAGGATTAACAGCTGACTTGCCTGCCCACGAGAGAGGAGCTACAGGCTTTGAGGTTCAATGCTGCAGCTGCTGCTCTGTACCCTTTAAGTCTGTGAGCTGGAGCTGCCCCTCACTATCAGTACACTATCAAGAAAAAAAATTGGGGGATGGGGGATTTTTATCAAAACATGGCTGTGTATGGATACTGCTCCCTGCATGCAGGGACACAAATCCACAAGAGCTACTACCCATCCTTTAACATTCATGAGAAGAAGGAAGAAGTAGAACAACACGGTCTGATGCTGGAACCCTTAATCCATTGAAGCCAGTCAATGAGCTGAGGATCAGGCCACAAAATTCTATCCAAAGGGTGGATACAGTTCCACATAGATGTTTACTCTTAAGAAATGTTAAGATACAGTGAGTTATAAGCCAGAAAATAGCTCACACTAGCTTTGTGGAACAGCATAACAACCAGGAGTCCTTGTGGCACCTTAGAGACTAACAAATGTATTTGGGCATAAGCTTTCGTGGGCTAAAACCCACTTCATCAGACGCATGCAGTGGAAAATACAGTAGGCAGGTTGTATTTTCCACTCCATGCATCTGATGAAGTGGGCTTTAGCCCACAAAATCTTATGCCCAAATAAATGTGTTAGTCTCTAAGGTGCCACAAGGACTCCTCGTTTTGGTTGATTTTTTGTTCACATTGTTACTATTTCAATAAGAGAAAAGGAATGTCTCTTCATGACACAAACCTGTGACCTGGACTTTTAGGAACACATCTATTTCTTTCTTCTTTTCTTTCGAAATTTGGTCTGAAGTACATTTGTTTTCTGGGGCTAAGAGACGCTGGGAGGATACTGTTGCAAGATCATAAAGATCAGAGAGAGAGATTTTAGTTGCTGTGTGATGATTTATGTGAATTATTGGGAGAAGAGTCTATTTGTGTAACTTTATTTTTAAAATATGTCAAGGATTACTTAAGGCAAAGGGTAGGCACTCCTTTTTCATTGACTGTGTACACAAACTAAAAGTAAATACAGATTACAATATGTATATCTAAGATAACATCTTTCCCTCTTTAGTATGAATGAAGAGATGAAAGAGCAAGCTCACTGTAATTGGTTTAAAAATAAAGCAGCAAGTCTCTGGCATTTTTCCTCTGATCAGGTTTTAGGCTAAGGGCAAGTAATCAAAAATACACACAGCATGTTGGATTTTTTAAAATAGCATGTGGAAATAATTCTTGTGATAATGATTTTCAAGAAAACCTTTTTCAGTTATTTAACACTATTTATGATGATGCTTTCTTGTGATTTAAAAAAAATCTATAGTAACAAATTATATTGAATAGAGAGAAGTTCTATAAACGAGGATGAGGGGAGATCTTTTAAAAATACAAACACACTGAACAATTATTTCTCCCCACTAAGATCAGAGGTAGTGATGCAGCTAATTCATACTATAGCATTCAAACCGATGCACCAACCTCTTCGATATTATCCCTTTTTAAAAATTGGATTTTCGAAGGATGACGTGCAAGGTTAAACATACAAAGCGCTACGAGGTTTTTAACAAAACAGCCAGAAAAGGTCAATAAGAGTTTTCAAATACATTAATGAATAGAAACATTTGCATTTCAGTGATCAAATATAATTGTAATAACTCACAGTAGAAGGGGGAAAGTTAATACAGAAGGAGGCAGCACTAACCTGCATTGTTCATGTTCTCTGTGGGCCTGGCCATGATCCGCTGAAAAAACGCTCTTCTCTTCTGCGGAGAAAGACAATAGGTCACAATATGAAACTGACTAAATTCTAAAAGCTATTTTCACACGGGCGCGGCAAGTTTTGTGCTTTCGGCCATGCCCCCTCCTTCGCTCTAAGCCAATCAGAGGGCCTCTCGCGGGGACCCGCCTAGCAAACCCCAGCAGGCTGTCAAGAAGCGGCGGCTGAAAGAAGGGGGTTTTCTGTGAATGGAATGAAACGTGCGTCCCGGAAAGAATGCCGTATGTCCGGCTGAAAAACGATACACTCCGCGGCACCGAGCGATCGCTCAAGATCCTGCAGACGGGGCCAGTGCAGGGCACCGTGGGGGTTATAGATCGGAGGCCTAGGAGTATTTAACCCGGGTGTGTTTGTGGAGGAATTTGCAGAAGAGAATAAAGTCCTGAAGGGCGTGCGGTGTGGCAGAAAGGATGAAAACCTTGGTGACTCGATAGTGGGGGTTGCAGAAAGGGCTAACATCAGGGCGGGTGTCTGGGTGTAATAATACCTTGGTGAGGCAGTGCTGTGTCTGGGGGGTATTTGGAAAAGGCAGAGCCATTGTTGACGGTGATTCGCAGGGTATCTAGAGAGAGCGAGGATGAAGCATTTAGGAGAGAGAGGGAGGGAAAGAAAGGTGTCCAGGACTGTTTGCAAGGGATAGGAGAATAAAATGTGTGCATGCAGGTGTGCACGCAAGAGAAAGAGTGCTCAGTCCGGGTGCTAGCAGAGGGGATGGATACATCCCTTAATGGTATGTGGAGGCATCTGAGGGCAGGAGCTGGGGCACGGGCCCTTTTCAGCATTACATAGCGTGGACCAGTCTGGAAAAGTACCCAAAATGTGTTACATAATTTATGGACTGCTCCATAACATCCTCCTACACTTGAGAGCCCTTGTAAAGAGGACTTAAAGTGTTCTGGGCAGAAATGATTTCGCACTATTCAGAGGTGAGGGGGTGGGGGACTTCACCAGTCAGTAAAATCACCCTTTTCTCAGTGCCTTCTTCCGTCCCAAGACTCCAGTTCATAATGTCTAAAACAAACTAAAAAGCAAAACCACCTGCCAAAGAGCTGAGTTTAACATGCTTACCTCAGTGGGTTTCATGTTTCCCGTAGTTCTTATTTCTACCAGTAAATCCCAAATTGTTCTGTTTGAAAACACTGGCTTCCTTCCGTGTCTGTTCCTTGAGGGTGTTAGTCCACAATTAAGACACAGATCAGAGTATTTAGGATAAATTCATAATCTGATTACAGGAGCTGTAACTACTGCTGGTACAATGCTATGTATTTCTTCTAATTAAATCAAACTAAAAAATTCAGGACAAATGGGGGTTGGGGGAGGTGCAAAGAAAAACAAAATCACTCCGTTTCTAAGTGGAAATTTGCCATTAATGTCACTGAGGACTAAGGGTCTGGCTTGGTCTGGAAAAAAGGAGCCTGCATTTTAAAATGACTCATGCTTGGTGTGCCTTGATTTTAAGGTGTCCAGTCTCAGCACTCTGATTTTCAGAAGATGAGTGCCCAGCTCTGTCTGTAAATCAGGCTCTTTAAAGTCCCTCCAATTGGGCACCCAAAAATCACTAGCGATTTTTGAAAATATAGGCCCTGGTTTGTATTTAGCAAAGACAAGAAAGTCTGAAACCCACACACGATGGGCTTGTCTACATGGGGAAGCTATTGCGAAATAAGCAAGGGTGTGAATTTAAAGAGCAATAACTTTTCCACATTAGCTATTCCAGGCTATTTCCCTGTGTAGACAAGCCCTTAACATAAATGGTGGAACATGTCCTGAAATCTACCCTGCTCCTGCAATCAGTTACACATGAGCAGATGTTTGTGCCCACACAGAGCTCTATGCATGCGCAAGTGATTGCAACACAGATCTGAATTCAGGATCGAGGTCTTAAACATATGGGTGCTGAGTGAGTGACCTCAATGCCCCCGGTGCTCAGCACTGAGCAGAAATGAGTCCTAAGAACACACCGGCTGGTTCAAAGAATTTAAAAACTCCGTTGGCAAAGCAGAGAATGCCTGTAAGCTCTGCAAGTCAAATAGAGCTCTAAATTAAAGAATTTACAAGTTCTGCTGATGAAACCAGAGAATTTGTTAGCTCCATGAGCTAACAGAGATGGGAGCCTGTATGTATGTATGTCCGCAAGACTGAGAGCTCCATATTTTTCTTCTTTAAAGAAACAAAAAACCCTAATAAATCAAGCCAGCGTTTATGCAGCATTAGGTTACAGAGTTAAAATCACATACAATGAAGGCACCTGATTCTCCATTGCTTCACTTTTATGCTGACATAACTCCGTTACTTTCAATGCAGTACCACTGGCAATGTTGCCAGCTGCGATGATTTGATCTCAAGTCTCATGATACCTAGTGTTTTGCTTCAGACCCCAGCAGCTGGAGTCATGTGATGGCAGAAGAATCTCAGCTTCCATTTAAAAAGCTCTTGTTGTGGAGAAAAGCTTGAAAATGTGACCTGAATGCATTCTGAAGACTCAGAAGCCAGAAGGCAAAGAAAAAGAACCAAAAAGTTAATTTTTTTAAAAAGAAATCTTGTGATTTTTAAGCCAGTTTTATGATTTTTGGGAGGGCTGACTCTTCATTTTTTGAATATTTGGAGTTGGCCTTCCTGCTCTGGTGTAATGTAGAGCAGCATGATGAGATGCCAACAGATGGAAAATGCAAGCTCCCAACATGCGGGTGTTTCACATATGCTATTTTCTGTTCCTGCTGGTTACTCTTGCTGCTGCAGAATGCACAGAGCATGTGCAATGCAGGTGAGCACCAGGTTCTGCTGGCTTAGGGCTTTTGGAGTTCCTGGCTATCTGTAATTTTGCTGTGCAGCCTCACAGCTGCCTTCACACAGCTCTTTGGCTCCCATCCGGAGAGACAAGTCCATGCTGACCTCACTGGGAGAGGGAGAAGATGAGCTCAAGTTAGTCCTAGGCTCAGTCAGAAGAGCTGTTGTAGCAATTCAATCCCCTCCAGATTGTGTGCAGGTCCTAGTGGATCGTGGGACATTGACAATACAGAGTGCACCCTGATTGGCAGCCTCAGCAGAGAGGCCAAGGACAGAATGGGCCATGGAGACCACTGAACTCCTGTCTCAGATCAATAGGCCCCACATTGCTGCTGAGGCACATTGGTGTGGGGGAAGTTTGTCTGTCTGCTGACCCTGTTTGGTGTTTAAACTGCAGCAGTGTCTACAACATGCTGGGCGGAGCCCCTGCCCACCAACCTTACAGTGGGAAGAGACAAAGGAACAGACAAAGGAGGTGGGATTGAGATACAACATATAGAAGAGGTTCAGAGGGGATAATTGGCATGAGTGGTGACTGGCACAGTGGCCTGAGGCCAGCCAAGGGGCATGTGTGGTGACTGGCACAGGGGCCTGGGGCCAGCTGAATGACACAAATGGTGACTGGCACAGAGGCCTGGGGCCTGTCCCCCCTCACTGGATATTTGGCGCATGAAATCCTGACTGTAGAGGCTGAGTTTTATGAAGACCCAGGAAAGAAGTGAAAGGAGTCGTTTGCACCCTTTGCAAGCCTATTAATTGTAATATTTATAGAGCACCTTTCATTTGGAAGGATCCCAAAGTGATTTACATGCTGTATATGTAGGGATCACTCACTCAGCTCTTAAGTGCAGCACCCTCTGGGGTGCAATGCAGCAGCTGATATAACTCCATTACTTTCCATGCAGTACCACTGGCAGTGTTTCCAGCTGCAATGATTTGCCGGAAGCACTATGCAACAGTTTTCAGGAGGGGAAGTGAAGAATTTGGACATTAGGAAAAACTTCCTAATTGTCAGGGTGGTTAAGCACTGGAATAAATTGCCTGGGGAGGTTGTGGAACTTCCATCATTGGGGATTTTTAAAAGCAGGTTGGACAAACACCTGTCAGGGATGGTCTAGATAATACTTAGTCCTGCCTTGAGTGCAGGGGCTTGGACTAAATGACCTCTCAAGGTCCCTTCCAGTTCTATGATTCTATGATTAGATCTCTGATTGAAATGACATGGGGATGTCCACACAGACATGTTCCACAAGACAGAATTGGGGTTGATGTCCCTGTTAAATGGTTCCTGGGCTTTTTAACTTTCACAAGGTCGAGCCTTGGTTTTATATCTCATCTGAAAGACAGATGTGAGTTATCACTCTTTTGCCAGATTGGATCTATGCCTTGGAATACTAGCAGCTCAGCTGTTATTTCTGAAGGAAGCAACCTTTCCCTCAAGGCAGGACAAGCTGTCCAGAGCATTAGCATGCTCAAAAGCAAGGCCTATGTACATAGATTGCTTCATTAAATCCTTTGGTTCACACCCGTCCTGGGTATTACTGGATGCTCCAGATGTTTGCTGCTCTCTCCTGTGCCAGAGGCAAAAACAAAACATCCTGAATGTGGGTTGGACTGTGGAAAACCCCCTACCTGCAGCATGACCTGACAACACTGAGGCCCTAAGATAAGGTGACAATGTCCCTTTCCTTTTAAATGAAACTCTTAACTCTCTGACTCTTGAGCTGCCTAGCCCAACTCTGTCCAAGTCTGACACCCTGTGGCAGGAGGAGTGTATTACTCCTCTTTGTGACTGAGTTTCCTCTGGGGCTCTAAAGCAGCCTGTGGTTGAGAAAAATCAAGAGAGCAGGTGCCATTCTCCTACAAACACAAGAGTTTCCAGCTCAACGTGAAGTGTCACTAATCAACTCCTGTCTCATCCAGTGTTGCCTGCAGTATCCACATTTCACCTCTGTGGGTTGGGATATTAAAGCACCACAACAGAGCCACTGAACTAAACTCTCTGTTGCCCTAAGTGGAGACAGCTCCATTGATCCCAATGGAGTTTAGCAGAGGATTTGGCCCCCTATATTTAGGGGAGAGTTGTTCATCTCACTTCCAACCCATATTTTCAGCTGGATTGGTTGATTTCACTATGGGCTGGATGGGCCAAGGCTAAAGACAAACAGAAATGAAGGGGGAAAGAGAGGAAAAGGTGTCCATTTGTTTGGTTTTCACATGGCTGGTGTGGGCTGGAGTGTACAGGGGATATTTTTAGTTTTGTCCCTCAGTGACAAAAAGGGTTAATTCGTCACTGCTAAGAGTACATGTGATGGGCTCTTAGCGGCACCATCTCTCAGAGCAGACATTGCATCACGGTCCTTTATGGTGTCAATTAAAGTCCCCAGGGCTCTGAGAAGAGAGCAGGAGTTAACCTTAGTGTCCTGGACTCTCTCACTAACAAGGATTCAAGGTCTAAGGCCACGTGGGAGCCGTGGCTGAGCCTGGGCTGGTAGCCACGTTTGCCTGAACAATGATTGTGCTCTCAGCATGTAGCTCATTACTGTATTAAGAGCTTTTGGGAGACCATGGGTATGAAACACAAAACCTATTATAGGAGCCGAACAAAGAACTCCCATTAAGAAACGGGATTAGCACAGGCTCAGAGGCAGACTATGAAATCAGTTCTAGATGCTCAAAGCACATGCCCTTAACCCGCTTTTGTGTCAGCTGTCCCAGGGGATTATGGGACCACAATGATCTCCCTTCCACGCCACAGACCAGGCCTTTAAAATAACGAAAGAAGAATGAAGAATCCAGCCTGGGTTTTACACCAGACCCAGTGCATGCTGGGACAGGACACTTTGGAAGGGATTGGTTGATTTCATATAGATAATTGGCTATGCTTGGTGTGATCTATATACTAACTTGTTCTTTAATACATGTATGAAAGAAAGGCTCCCAGTGCCTTCCAGAGCTTAGCACCACACAATCCATCCTTAGGATGGTTTCATTTTTAGTGGACTGCTTCAGGGTCTATACATGAAACTGTACAAGGCTGCACCCTAACATTTTCAGGGGTAACCTTTCCCACTGCAAGCAAAGGTCTCTAACCTCTCTTTCCCAAGCATACCCTTAGTCTTAGCTTGTTGACTGATTGCTATACTAGATATCAACATACATGTAGAGTCCATTTACAGCCAGGGGTCTGAAAAATCATGTTGCTGGGAGGTAGAGGGGAGTGAGGGTTTCCCCAGTACATCCTGGTAAGTTTTGAAGAGCCCTGGGACAATGCAGGGCAGAGGTGAATGGAGTGTCATTATTCCTACCCCCTTACTTTAGTGCAGGTGGGAGGTCCTGGGAGTGGGGGGCGGGGGCTGCTGACATATTACTGTGGCTCTTTGGCAATGTACATTGGTAAATTCTGGCTCCTTCTCAGGCTCAGGTTGGCCACCCCTGCTTTAGTGGATTGCAGGCCAGAACAGGAACTGCCCCAGACTGGATGTGCCTCAGGGGAGATGTAACTGCCCAGCCTCCAGCTAACACTCTCCTCACAAATGTGTTTGTATGTCTTCAGGCAGAAACTGACCTTAGTCTGAAGGAGATTTTTGGTGTTTTAAGAACGCTGAACTTTTCACTCCCAGATAACCTGAATTTTGAGTAAACTCCCATCTAACGCTGTTGGTTTGTCTCCCCCAGCCCAGGAAGGACCAACTCCATGTTCAGGTTTCGTTCAGGCCCTTCCCTCAGGGCACGGTTTACTGGACTCCGGGACCCAGAGACCTTTCCCTTTGGAATGCTCTCTGCTCCAGTGGTGAGTCACAGGACACAGCCTCTCTTCCAGCTGAGCTCCCTTTATAGGCATCACCTGATCCCTTCCCAGATGGGTCTCATCATTGAACAAGGTTGGCTGGCCCCAAGCACCCTGGCCCTTAAAGGGGCAGACCATTCTGATACACTCCCTCAAACGCTGACTTTCTGGGGATGAAATCAGATCATTTTGATGAAATGGCAATGAAATGCCAACACCTCCAGTTCAGAGGGGTTCAGATTTTGAGGTGACTATTTCACACAACCCTACATCAGTCAAACAAAACACAAACTTTGTTGCATATAAGAGAACACAGATGCAGTGACCATCCAAATATTTCAAATCTAAGAGTTTAGTCTTTAGAAAGGACTTGTCTAGATTAGGGTTTGAAGGTATGATGGTAGAACCTTAGCTAACACATTCTAACACATTTGAAAGATCTGGTGTAGATGTGCTAAACTGGTCAAATTGAAGCCTAGAAAGGAGCCTAGGCTTTCACTGGATCAGTTTAACATGTGTTAAAGTCTACACTGCTTTGTCTACACTAGACTTTTCAAATGTTAGAACATGTTCTGACATCACTCCTTTAAATCTTAACCTAGACTAGGCCTACAGGCCCAGTCCCTCAAACCTTCCAGACATGGAACTCACCTGTTGACAATGGGAGTTGTAAACAGAGGGTTTTTGCCTGGATGTGGTCCCAGGCTAACCACCCTGCTTGAAAGAAGTTGTGACAGCCCCATGTCCAGCAGCAGGAAGGAGGGAAGGAAATAATAACAGTGACTCCTCTAATTCAGATTTAGCCAGAAGGCGAAATTTATGAGGGCTCTTCAGCCATAATTCACAATGCCAGAAATAAGTCAAATTAACAACCTTCTCTTCTATTTCTTTCTTTCTAATATCCTTTGTGCTACTGTAATGCTTGAAGACACAGAGTACAACCCCCTAGTGTAGGTACAGCTGTACGGATATTAAGATGTAACTGCCACTTTTCAAAGATATATAGGAGGCACCTTGCCATTGGCTGACCAGCAGAAGACCAATCTGCACTATGTTACCAACCGTCTCCACAGTGGATGCGGCCACACTGTGACAAGCAGAATGGGAACCAGGAGCTCCCTCTGTAAGAAATTCCTTCCTTATCACTCAGCCTGATGAGAGACTGCCTGGCTTTGAGCTGCCATGCTATCTCTGGTGCAAGCTCAACCATGTCAGAGGTGTGGTGCTCAGGCTAGTTTATCATGAGGACTTCCTAGATGCCACACTGCTGACCCCAATGCTTTTGAACAGTGAAAATGTCTGTGATTCCAACTTAAGTCCTTTTGACACTTTTGATATTTTCTTTTTGACTTATACACTTTTTTTAGGTTTCAGTGGTAGCCGCGTTAGTCTGTATTAGCAAAAACCAAACAAACGAGGAGTCCTTGTGGGACCTTAGAGACTAACAAATTTATTTATTTGCCCAAATAAATTTGTTAGTCTCTAAGGTGCCACAAGGACTCCTCGGTTTTTTTACACTTGTTTTAGTTTCCTACTTTATACTTTGTTTGAACTTTTCCCCATCTTTATTGTACCACTTCTGCATTTGCAAAATAAAAAATACTGGTATAGCGCTTTACGGTAATGGTGAGACAAAGTGGGAATTTTTTGTAATATTTTTAAGAAGCCTGTGTGTGCCTCAGTTTCCCCTGTGTGCTATATTATTACCTGGCAGGTGGGAAAGGACACAGCTAAGAGACATAGATACGGGTGTTGCCTAGCTATCTGGGCCTTAATCCCCATATCATTGGAGCATCTGAGAAGACAATGGCAAATCCAGTTGCCCAGACACTGATACCTAGCAACCAATGACCCAGAGAGATATAGACTTCCCCACCTGGGGTGGCGGGGCTGAGCCACATCTCCTCAGCTCAGGAACAAAGGACTGGAGAGAGGTGAGGTGGGGGATAAGTGCTGGCTGCTGGAGACAGTTGGGAGGCTCTGACCTGGGGTTTGGCCCAAGGAGATCAAACTGATAGATACACAGAGCTTGCACAATGGGGTACAGCTTGGCTGGGTGCTGTGCTCCCCAGAATGGACTTTGCTTTAACCTACATTCCTCTAAGCCAGTGGTTCCCAAACTGGGGTTCACGAAATGTTACAGGGGGTTCTCGGGAAAAAAATCCATAATGGCGGACAGAGCTGGTCCTAGGGACCCTGGGCAGCACAGGGCCAGCAGCCCAGAACCACTGGACTTCCAAGAGCTAAGCAGATCAATGCAAGCATATCTATCACACTGAGGAGATTTAAACTTCAAGACTCCTTATAAGAAATGGAAAGGGAGGTGGATATTTTTTGCTGTTTTTAAAATTAAATAGGTAGCTAGTAATGTTTTTTTTTTAATTATTATGAAGAACAAGTTTAAGCTTTGTTGTAATGTGCATTGTTTGCCTGGACTGCTCAAGACCTGAATGCTTGTGTAGGAGGAACTCTTTGAGTTGGCTTCTTAAATACCTTCATAGTGTTTCACATCTGATACTCCTTGATGAAACATAGGAGCCTTGTCTTATAACAGGCTTATTCAAAATGATACAAGCTATGAAAGTGAGATATTGGAAGAGTGTTGCCATTTTCATAATGTAATAAAAATACTGTAATGATAAATAATAATAAATAATAAATAGTGTGTAATATGCATGTCATAAAAACAAATTTTGTATTTCCCAGGTCACTGCTTTTATAATTTATACTCAGATAAAGGAGAAAATCCCTGGAAATATTCATTTTTAGGAGGGGGTTCGTGAGACTTGACATTTTAGTGAAAGGGGTTCACAGGTTGTTGAAGTTTGGGAACCACTGCTCTATGCTAACCTAAGGACTTCCTATGCTGTGTTCCAGATGACTAATCAACCCAACTGGGCTGTGTGAGTGTCAGGGTTCCCTCCTCACTCTGAACTCTGGGGTACAGATGTGGGGACCCACATGAAAAACCCCCTACGCTTATTTCTACCAGCTTAGGTTTAAAACTTCCCCAAGGCACAAATTACTTCCTTGCCCTTGGTATCGCTGCCACCACCAAGTGATTTAAACAAACATTCAGGGAGGGCCACTTGGAGCCCTACCTCCCCCAAAATATCCCCCCAAGTCCCTATACCCCCTTTCCTGGGGAGGTTTGAGAATAATATCCTAACCAATTAGTTACAAAGGGAGCACAGATCAACCCCCCTGGGTCTTTAGGACATTGAAAAACAATCAGGTTCTTAAAAAAAGTTTATTTAAAAAAAAGATAAAAGAATCACCTCTGTAAAATCAGGATGGAAGATAACTTTACAGGGTAACAAAAAGATTCAAAACACAGGATTTCCCCGCTAGGCAAAACTTTAAAGTTACAAAAACAGGGATAAACCTCCCTCTTAGCACAGGGAAAATTCACAAGCTAAAACAAAAGATACTCTAACGCATTTCCTTGCTATTACTTACTATTTCTGTAATATTAGATGTATCATTTCAGGAGGAGCTGGATTACTTGCTTGGTCTCTCTCTTTGTCTCCCAAGAGAACACCCACAGAGCACAAAACAAAGCCTTTCCTCTCTCTCCCCCGCCCCCCCCCCCGATTTGAAAGTATCTTCTTTCCCCATTGGTCCTTCTGGTCAGGTGCCAACCAGGTTATCTGAGCTTCTTAACCCTTTACAGGTAAAGAAAGGATTTTATGCTACCCTTGGCTGTATGTTTATGACAGTGAGTGTCGCTGCAAATGCTTGGTGAGGTGCAATAGTCCCTGAAGAGTGAACAAGTCTCCATCAGGGGTCTGTCTCAGTTGGACTTGCTGACTAGTGCTCACAGTGTGAAGCAAGAGTGCTGCAGGCCCAGAGCTCCAGTCGAAGGAGGCGGTGAAGATGCATGGCTTACCTTGGAGGAAGTGTGAGACCCCACTGGGGATCTGGCATATGAAAGGGGTTCCTCCTAGAGCAGGGGTGGGCAAACTACAGCCTGCGGGCTGAATCCGGCCCATCAGGGCTTTGGATCTGACCCGCGGGATTGCTACCCTCATGGTGCCGCGGGCCCCACGCCACTGCTGGAAGCGGCCGGCACCATGTCCCCAGGGCTGGCCTTACCATGAGGCGAACTGAGGCAGCCGCCTCAGGTGCCAGACTGGGCGGGGGGGAGCGCCACTAGGACCCAGAGTGTAGAAAATTGTGTCTGCTGCTGGTGCATATGTATTCTCTCTGCTCTAGATGCACAGAGATGGTGGAGTGCTGTGCTGGAGGAAGGAGGGCACAAAAGACATAACAGGCAGGCAGGAGAAAAGGTGGGAGGGAATAACAGAAAGCAGCAGGAGCTGCAGGGAGAGAGAGGAGGAGGAGCCTCTTATGTACCTCTCTAGCACCCCCAGGAGCCTGGACTGATTAACACCAGCTTCTCAGGGAGCTTCCTGTTTCCTGCTGCTTCCCTGAACGCACTTGAGGAGAACAGGCAATCAACTGAAGTAGTAGGAGCCAGTTAGGCCCTTAAGACGCTGATATCTTCCCTCACTCAGGCCCTGCTACCAGCCTGCTTATTTGTCCCCTTTAATTATGTGTTGAGAGCCACTATAGCTGGCACAGAACAGCAGTCATGAGTGAAAGAAGAAAACGCCCCTCTGGGGCAGCATTCAGAAAAAAAGAGAAAGCAAAGGAAGCTTTTCTATCTAAGCAGGAAGGAGCTCTCCTGAGATACATAGACACAAATGTTCACGGTGAGCCTTCCGGCCCCAGCGAGGATGTGAGTGGTGAGGAGATGCCTGATCTTCCAGTTAGTCAGAGTGCAGGTGACCTGGCAGCTACTGCAGCATCCATATCTCCATCTCAAATAGATGTAACCATGCACATTCCTGAAGAAAAGTGTAGATCAGAGAAGAGTGTAGAGGAGGCGCAAGAAACAGCTGCTGCTGAATTTAGTTCCTTAAGTCTAGATGATCCAGGACTGTGGACCCACTTGAGCAGTAGCCTGAGGGACTTCCTTGTACCGCATGGGCCACAGCAAGTGTAAAACTTCATGTTCCCCAAAGACAATGAAAATAGAAGTTTCCATCCAACTCATTACTGGCGTGAAATCCCCAATGGTGACAAAATGGAGAGGCCATGGCTTATGTACTCAAAAACCCAGAATGCTGCATACTGTTTTTGTTGCACTCTTCCAGTCTAACGTTCCAGTCACATTGGGTTCTACAGGAACAAAGGACTGGAAAAATCTGGCTAGAAATCTGGCATGCTATGAGAAGGCAGCAAATCACCAGAGAGCATTCCATAGGTGGAAAAAGCTTGAGATAAGAGTAAGATTAAAGGCCACCATAGATGATCAGCATCAAGAGAAGATTGCATCAGAGTCTCTTTACTGGCAAAATGTTCTGAAAAGGCTCATTGCCATTGTGAGAATGCTTGCTACCCAAAACCTAGCACTGCGTGGCACTTCAGATCAGCTGTATGTGCCAAACAATGGAAACTTCCTTAAAATTGTGGCGCTGATGGCTGAGTTTGATGCTGTACTCCAGGAGCATCTAAGAAGAGTCACCACCCAAGAAATGTACACACACCACTACCTTGGAAAAACAATTCAAAATGAGATCATACAGTTACTGGCAACAAAAGTCAAACAGAAGATTGTGGCAGATCTGAAGTCAGCAAGATATTACTCTGTTATTCTGGACTGCACACCTGACATCAGCCATA
>QXTE01000294.1:495399-707791 GCA_003942145.1 Platysternon megacephalum
ATTTGAAAGTATCTTCTTTCCCCATTGGTCCTTCTGGTCAGGTGCCAACCAGGTTATCTGAGCTTCTTAACCCTTTACAGGTAAAGAAAGGATTTTATGCTACCCTTAGCTGTATGTTTATGACAGTGAGTGTCGCTGCAAATGCTTGGCGAGGTGCAATAGTCCCTGAAGAGTGAACAAGTCTCCATCAGGGGTCTGTCTCAGTTGGACTTGCTGACTAGTGCTCACAGTGTGAAGCAAGAGTGCTGCAGGCCCAGAGCTCCAGTCGAAGGAGGCGGTGAAGATGCATGGCTTACCTTGGAGGAAGTGTAAGACCCCACTGGGGATCTGGCATATGGAAGGGGTTCCTCCTAGAGCAGGGGTGGGCAAACTACAGCCTGCGGGCTGAATCCGGCCCATCAGGGCTTTGGATCTGACCCGCGGGATTGCTACCCTCATGGTGCCGCGGGCCCCACGCCACTGCTGGAAGCGGCTGGCACCATGTCCCCAGGGCTGGCCTTACCATGAGGCGAACTGAGGCAGCCGCCTCAGGTGCCAGAGTGTTGTGGAGGCGCAAGAAACAGCTGCTGCTGAGTTTAGTTCCTTTAGTCTAGATGAGCCAGGACTGTGGACCCACTTGAGCAGTAGCCTGAGGGACTTCCTTGTACTGCATGGGCCTCAGCAAGTGAAAAACTTCATGTTCCTCAAAGACAATGAAAATAGAAGTTTCCATCCAACACATTACTGGTGTGAAATCCCCAATGGTGACAAAGTGGAGAGGCCATGGCTTATGTACTCAAAAACCCAGAATGCTGCATACTGTTTTTGTTGCAAACTCTTCCAGTCTAATGTTCCAGCCACATTGGGTTCTACAGGAACAAAGGACTGGAAAAATCTGGCTAGAAATCTGGCATGCCATGAGAAGGCAGCAAATCACCAGAGAGCATTCCATAGGTGGAAAGAGCTTGAGATGAGACTAAGGTTAAAGGCCACCATAGATGATCAGCATCAAGAGAAGATTGCATCAGAGTCTCTTTACTGGCAAAATGTTCTGAAAAGGCTCATTGCCATTGTGAGAATGCTTGCTACCCAAAACCTAGCACTGCGTGGCACTTCAGATCAGCTGTATGTGCCAAACAATGGAAACTTCCTTAAAATTGTGGAGCTGATGGCTGAGTTTGATGCTGTACTCCAGGAGCATCTAAGAAGAGTCACCACCCAAGAAATGTACACACACCACTACCTTGGAAAAACAATTCAAAATAAGATCATACAGTTACTGGCAACAAAAGTCAAACAGAAGATTGTGGCAGATCTGAAGTCAGCAAGATATTACTCTGTTATTCTGGACTGCACACCTGACATCAGCCATACGGAACAAATGACTTTAATGGTGCGTTTTGTAACAACAACAGAACCAAGCAAAAATGTCCCTGCAATGGTGACTGTCAGAGAGCATTTTCTAGAATTTATTGACATTGATGATACTACAGGAGCTGGTATGACAAATGTGCTTCTTAAAAAGCTGAAAGGTACGGGAATTGCGATAGCTGACATCATAGGCGCCGACTCTGTGGGTGCTCCGGGGCTGGAGCACCCATGGGGAAAAATTAGTGGGTGCTCTGCACCCACCGGCAGCTCCCCGCCCCAGCTCACCTTCACCTCCGCTCTGCCTCCGCCTCCTCCCCTGAGCGCACCGCCGCATCCTGCTTCTCCCCCCTCCCTCCCAGCGCTTGCACTGCGAAACAGCTGTTTTGTGCCGCAAGCGCTGGGAGGGAGGGGGGAGGAGGAGGAACGTGGCGCGCTTGGGGAAGAGGCAGGGCCGGGGTGGGGATTTGGGGAGGGGTCCAATAGGGGCAGGGAGGGGGCAGAGGCAGGGCGGGGCTGGGGGCGGGGGCGTGCGAGCACCCTCCAGCGCCAAGGAAAGTTGGCACCTGTGGCTGACATTAGAAGTCAGGGCTACGATAATGGTGCCAACATGAGAGGAAAGAACAGAGGAGTGCAGACATGGATCCAAGAGTTAAACCCTCGAGCTTTTTTTGTCCCATGCAGTTCTCATTCATTGAACTTGGTGGTCAGTGATGCAGCATCAGCTTCTAGTGAGGCTGCTGAATTTTTTAATGTAATTCAAAGCATCTATGTATTTTTCTCTGCATCAACTCATCGATGGCAAATTTTGAAGCAACATCTGGGAACATCCTCTCTGACACTGAAACCACTGAGTGCCACATGATGGGAAAGTCGAGTGGAGGCGATAAAGCCTATNGGCACAGGATAATCCCATAAGAGACCCCAAACAACAATTCAAAGTTGAATTCTTTAACCAGGTGCTAGATTGTGCAATACAGTCAGTTGAAGAACGCTTCATGCAGCTCAAGGAACACAGCAATATATTTGGGATGTTGTATGATATTCCAAAACTCCTCACTATACCTGAAGAAGACCTACACCAGCAATGCAGGGCACTAGAGACAGTGTTGACACATGGTGACATGCGCGATATAGATGCGAGTGATTTAGGTGATGAACTGAAAGCCCTTTGAAGATACATTTCAGCAGGATCAACTCCAAAGGCTGTTCTGGAATATATGTGCACAAATAAGATGACCACACTCTTAACAAATGCTTTTGTTGCTCTGCGCATATTTCTAAAACTTCCTTTAACAGTTGCCAGTCAAGAACGCAGCTTCTCCAAGCTGAAGTTAATAAAAACACATCTACGCTCCACAATGACACAGGAGAGGCTGGTCGGCCTTGCAACTATCTCAGTAGAGCATGAGCTGGCCCAGACTGCTTCAGGAAGCAGTTCAAATCTTTGCAACCAAGAAGGCACGGAAAGCACCACTTTGATTAGTCAAACAGATAAAAATGCCAGTGTTTACTATGCAGACAAGAAAAGTAACATTTGCTGTTCAGGCATTTGAAAATTAAGTGTTACTTAAAATTTTTGAATAAGGCATTTTAAGTTGTTAGTTCTCCTTTATTGGGGTAGGTAGCAGAGCAGTACCAAGAGAGAAGTAGAACAGGAAGAAGGCAGAATTGAGACTTTTCAAAGTTTTGGCCCAAGCGAGGGGGCATGGGGGCGTCATTTGAGCTCCCCGCTTAAGGTGCCAAAATGTTGTGGGCCGGCCCTGCACGTCCCTGCGGCCCCTGGGAGATGAGGGGCAGAGGGCTCCGTGCACTGCCCTTGCCTCCAGGCACCGCCCCCCGCAGCTCCCATTGGCCGGGAATGGGGAACCGCGGCCAATGGGGGCTTCGGAGGAGGTACCTGTAGGGGCGGGCAGCACGTGGAGCCCTCTGCCCCCCCCCCACAGGGGCCACAGGGACGCTTCTGGGAGCGGCGCGGCACAGGGCCAGGGCCCGCAGGAAGCCTGTCTTAGCCCCGCTGCATGCTGCTGCCACCCCGGAGTTGCTCCAGGTAATCGGCGCCAGGGCGGAGCCCACACCCCACACCCCCCTGCACCCCGCACCCCTCCTACACCCCAACCCCCTGCCCTGAGCCCCCTGCTGCACCCCTCCTGCACCTCAACCCCCTGCCACACCCCTCCTGCACCCCAACACCCTTCCCTGAGCCCCCTTGTACACCCCGCACTCCTCCTGTGCCCCAACACCCTGCCCCGAGCCCCTTCCTGCACACCGCATCCCCTCCCACACCCTGCACTCCCTCCTGCACCCCAACCCCGTGCCCCAGCCCTACATTCATGGCTCTGCATGCAATTTCCCCACCCAGATGTGACCCTCGGGCCAAAAAGTTTGCCCACGCCTGTCCTAGAGACTGTTCCAAAACCGAGGCCATAGCACCAACGATCTCGGTGATGGGACACTAGATGGGGATGACTCTGAGTTACTATAGAGCAGTGGTCCCCAAAGCGGTGCCCGCGGGCGCCATGGCACCCGCCGGGGCATTTATGTGCGCCTGCCTAGTGCCCAGCAGGAGAGAGAAGCCGCGGCCCTGCGCCTGACGGGGACAGAGAACTCCGGGGCTGCAGGCTGCGGGCGCCGGTGTTCTCGGTCCCTGGCAGGTGCGGGGCTGCGGCTTAAGCTGGAGAGAAGCCGCGGCCCCGCGCCTGCCGGGGACAGAGAGCTCTGGGGCTGCAGGCTGTGGGCACCGGTGTTCTCTGTCCCCGGCAGGCGCAGGGCCCACCTAGTGCCCAGCAGGGGAGAGAAGCCGGGCCCCCGCACCTGCTGGGGACAGAGTACTCCGGGGCTGCGGGCGCCGGTGTTCTCTGTCCTCGCGGCTTCTCTCCGGCTTCTCTCTGGATTCATATATTATGTAATATTAAATATGATGTTTTTCGTATTATTTAATGTACAAATACAGAATAAGCCTTGAAAAATCGTTGGCACCCGCCACACTCTTCTGAAAACATGAATGTGCTACAGGCCACAAAAAGGTTGGGGACCACTGCTATAGAGAATTCTTTCCCAGGTGGCTGGCTGGCTGGTGGGTCTTGCCCACATGTTCAGGGTCTAACTGATTGCCATATTTGGGGTTGAGAAGGAATTTTCCTCCAGGTCAGATTGGCAGCTAGGGGGTTTTAGCTTTCCTCTGCAGCATTCAGCATGGGTCAGTTGCAAGTTTAAACTAATGTAAATGGGGGATTCTCTGTAACTTGAAGTCTTTAAATCATGGTTTTCAGACTTCAGTAACTCAGCCAGTGGTTATGGGTCTATTACAGGAGTGGGTGGGTGAAGTTCTATGGCCTACAATAGCAGGAGGTCAGACTGATCATGATGGTCTTTACTGGCTTTACAGCCTATGAGTCTAAGGCTACGTCTACACTACCCGCCGAAATCGGCGGGTAGCCATCGAACTATCGGGGATCGCATTGTCGCGTCTTGTCTGGACGCGATAAATCGCTCCCCGAACGCGCTACTTCGAACTCCGGTACTCCTGCAGGGCGCGCGGAGTTACCGGAGTCGACGTGGGAGCCGCGAACGTCGATCGCGCGGCGCGCGGGCGCGAGGTAAGCGCGCCAAATTCGAACTAAGATACTTCGACTTCAGCTACGCGAATAGCGTAGCTGAAGTCGAAGTATCTTAGTTCAATCCCTGCCCTAGTGTGGACCAGCCCTGAGCAGTGATCCTGTGGATCTGTGGCACATGGCTACACTCAAAAGTGGTACCAGTATAGTTAAAGTGGTACAACCGTGTAGTGTAGACACAGTTATACCGGTATAAAGATGCTAATGCCAGTCTAGCTTTTTTCCATAAATTTGTATTAAGTACCTTTATACCAGTATACCAGCAGCCACACTAGGGCCAGGCCTACATTACTAGCTTTGCTGGCATAGCTCTGTCAGTCAGAGGTGTGATTTGTGCCCGATGTAGCTGTGCCAGCAGCAGCCCTAGTGGAGATGCAGTTATACTGGTAAAATGGCGCTTTTACTGGTATTATTCATTTTGCTAGAGGGGTCTGGAATAAGCTATATGACCAAAAGTGCAGTTTTGCCAGTACAAGTTGTGTCCACACTAGGAGCCCTCTGCTGGTGTGGCAAAGCAACATAGCTATGCTGGCAAAACTCTCCTAGGGTAGACCTGGTCTACAGGTTATAATGATTAACTGTTTTGGTAGAAAATCACACCCTTAATTGAAATAATTAAGTAGGTACAAAAACTGTGTATGGACCAGGGCTCGTTACCATATATTTACAGTATCACACACCTTTCTATCAGTCTAACTCTATCTACACTAGGGGTTGTACTAATATAACTCTCCTGGTATAAAATCACACCCCCAGCCTACACAGATAAATCAGTACAAAAACTGTGTATAGACCAGACCTAAGTGTTAGTGAAGCACTCAAAACATGTAAAGAAGTGCTAAGTATTGTGGCATTTAAAAGTCAAGAAATACAAAGGGCTGAAATGCTCTCTCTCCATTGTCAGTGATGCAGGAGCTCAGGCAGTAGAGCAGTGTTCACATCTCAGAAGAACATCTGCCCCATGGATGGCCAAGATTATTCTTCCTTTTTATTTATGTATGTATTTTACTATGGATTCTTTTTTATGTATGTAGATTTTAAGCCCTTGGGGAGGGGGGGGGCGCCTTTTGGTTCTGTATCTGTACAGCGCCTAGCACAACGAGGTTGTCTTCCATGACCTTGGCTCCTCCTGGGCACCACTGCAAAAAACTATAATGCAGGTTCTGCATGGATCCAAAGAAGACAGGGCTGATAAACTGTTTCTGCTTTCAAACATGATCTGTGCCGGAGGTCAGGTGAAAGCAGCCAGCATTTCCAGATGCAGCACCTGGACCTGGGATGGATTTTTGCAGCTGGGGAAAAGTTGGGAACTGGTCTCCGGATTCCTTCCAATATCCCTCCTGCGGGAGCTGTACCAAGAAGGGTGAAAGCACTTCAAATCTACCTGAGCTGGATTCCTTAAATCCAGTATGGGAAGTTTGCCAAATAAACTAAAATCATTTCTCCCAAACCCACCGGTACTAAGAGGAAATCAGCGAAGGTATTTGGTATTACCTGCATCTCAGGTTGCAAAGTCAGAGCTCTGAAGAGTCCCTTCCTATTCCAGCAAATAAGAAACACCAGGGATCTGTAACACAGCCTGTGCTCAGCTGTGCTTCAGAAGGTCCCTTGCGTGGCTCGGGCTATGCAACCCTGCATGGACCGACGCATCAGCGCCATCTAGTGGCCATATGCCGCCAGCGTCTCGGCTTTGCGCCTTGTTTCCAAGCCCATGTTGCGCGGGTTTTACCTGCTTAAAGCACCGTGGTTCGCCCTTTAAAAGGCGGAGTATTTGTTTGGGGGGGGTTTAGTGTACCCGATTAAATATAATTTTAGAAACTATGTAGGGAAAAAGTGAAACTTCCCATACCGGGAGTCGAACCCGGGCCGCCTGGGTGAAAACCAGGAATCCTAACCGCTAGACCATATGGGAGGCGTTAAGAAGTTATTGTATCTGCCTCTCTTATAGTTGTACTTTGCTGTTTTATTTGTCTTTCTTATACTGTAATTGATCTGTTACGTTCATTTCTACTTGCCTTTGGCTCTAGCAAACAAGCCTATGATATGACTGTAGCACTCCCTTACAGTGGCGATAGGCATTAGGACTAATCATATCACCCGAGGTAAAATTGTCCTCTGTGTCTAAACTGAAGAAAAGTGATCAGATGGAGAAAAAATTGATGCCTCTTGAATAATACTGAGTCTTTGGCAAATGCAAACCTGCAACATTCCTGCAGTGTGTATGCACAAGCCATGTCTAACCAGCTTGATTTGCCCTAATGCACACCATCTAGACATGCCCACATGGGATTATAACAAGCATGGCTTTACATAGACCTGTACTCACCCCAGCCATAGGTTACATTGTATTATCTGTGGTACTGGATGGAATAATAAATATGCTCCCAGATTGGGTGTGAACTAAAGTCCTGGATTGAGACACCCATAAACTTGGATCCAAATTTTGCAACTGGACTGGTCCAGTCTCTATCATGGGCCGAATCAAAATCTTGGATCCAAACACCCCCAAATGGTGCTGATGTTTGGAAATGTCTGTTTAATGGCTGAGACAAATCCTGTATCCAAACAAAATCTTGGGAAAATTTGGATCCAAACTTTGCAGCCAAGGCCCATCTCTAATATGTATACTTGGGGCCTGATTCTGCAATTCTCCTCCCTCCCCCCAATGATCCTACACCTGAGGCCTGATGTCCCATGTATGTGTAAATCCTACACTCTGAGCCTAATTCTGCACTTTGTACATGTGCCAATCATACGCGTGGGGCTTGCTTCTACTACACCCTAAGTAGGTGTCAGTCATGAACATGGAACTGGATCCTGCACATCACACACTATGCCCCCACAAATGCACCAATCATACCCCTGGGAACTGATCATACAGCACCTGGTACATGCACCAATCATACACACAGTGTCCAGTCCTTCACTCCATGCGCTATTTATTTCATGCATGTTCCAATCATTCCCATGGGGCCCAATCCTGTACCCCATCAGCTACAACCGATACATGCTAATCATACATGTGACCTGATACTGCACCCCATCCATGCATCCATCATACGCACAGGACATGATATGCACTGCATATGCCACACGCCAGATATGCCCCAATCAAACATATGGGGCCCAATCCTGCACCACATACACAGTCATATAGATGGGGCTCGAGTCTGCATCCTACACACTGTATGGTGCCCCAGTCATGCAGACAAGGCCCGAGTCCGTACCCTACATGCACCCCAGGCTCTCTGCAGTCGTACACTTGAGCCCAGTCTTGCAAGCTGCTGAGTACCCATGACACCCATTGACATCAGCGGGCTTGGTGCTACCCCCCGCCAGTGATCATGCCTGGTACTGAAGCAATGCCTCACTTATGGGCAATTTGCCCCCACGCAAGATGGCCGCTCTGGCTTCCCCCACCCTTCGCGGCCCTGCGGCAGTTCTCGCCCTTCCGCCTTCAGTCACCTGACGGGCGGGGGAGGAGAGGGCTGGGTGGCTGTTCACGTGACCGGCTGAGGCAGCCTAGTCCCGAGTCTCGTGAGCCAGGGGCGCAGGGGGTGTCCCGGGGGCCGCATCCGAAGGAGGGGAGACCCCGCCGGGCGGCTGGCTCAGGCAAGGCCGAGGCCTCGGGGACCAGCTCTGTCTGTGCGCCGAGCCCTGCTCCCAGGACCCCCCGCTGGGCGCGGGCCGGGAGAGACCCCCCCGCCCCGTTGCGCTCGCACAGCCCCCGCTCGGCAGGAACGCGGCCTGGGGCGCAGAGCAGGGACCCCCCGCCCCACCGCGGGGTCGGCCCAGGAGGCGCCGCGCTCAGAGCCAGAGGTAACGGGGGCGAGGGGCGGGGGGGGGAAGCAGGGTATGGGGGAGAGGGATGTAGGGGGAGAGCGAGGGGTGGGGAGACAGACGTGGGGGGGGGGGAAGCAAGGTGTGGGGGGCAGCGGGATGTAGGGGGAGGGGGAATAAGGTGTGGGGGGAGAGTGAGGTATGGGGGAGACAGACGTAGGGGGGGTGGGAGCAGGATATGGGATTGCTGTGGGGATGCAGTGATTAGGAGGGGGTCAGTGTGGCTGGGGTCATGTGATCTCACTGGGGGTATGAGTAACTGGGTTTAAAAGACATGGGGTAGAGCAGGATCACTGACATTAAGGGGGAGTTAGCATGGGCAGGGGTCAGTATGTGAATGGCTAACAACTTGGGGTGGGGGGAACACTGTTTAGGGTGTAACTAGGGGGGTTGTATAGGGCTAAAGATTAATTTGCTTAGGGTGTAATGTCAGAGTTTGTGGGGTGGTTAGAGGATAATGGGGATATTAGGGTATGTGGGAGCATGTGACCAGTTTGTCTTGGGGTTAGTGTGTACATGAGTGGCTAATGGTGAACGGGAAGGGTCATGGTGGTTTGTGTGTTTGGCTGGAACTACTTACTGTTGGAGTTTAGAGAACGGGTAATATGTGGAACAGTAATGTGGGGGTTAATTTATATGTGGGAATAGAAGTGTTGCTAATTGACAGTGCTGCAGGGGAATGGTGAGAGAGTGTGTGTGTATTAGGAGTTTGATGTGCTTGTGGAGGGTGTCCGGCAGTGCTGTGGGGTTACTTTCCACCCACACTGAATTTATCTTGCTTATGTCTATTTTAACTTTTATTTTAATACATAACTAAGAGACGTGTAAGCATGGGCGTTTTAAGGGTCTCTTTATGATAGGATGTTTTTCCTAAAGATCCCTTCAGCTCTTTTGCCTGGGACAAAAGTTGTAAAGTGCCTTCTGTAGCTGGCCCTGTTATCCGGGTTGGGATGAAGTTGTTAACTGGAGCAGAGGAAAGTACAGCAGTGTAACAGGGATGCTTGTCTTTGTCTTAAATCTGTAGGTGGGTGATGCCAAGCACAGCCATGAAGAAAAAGGTAAGAATTGGATTACACACCCTCTACTTCTTTGCTGACTACATTGGCAAATGCTGATCAAGTTCCCCTTTGAACCTATAAAAATACCTTTGAGATCCCAAAGTGTTCATCAGATACCTTCTGGTGTGAGTGCTTGCGCTAGTCTCATGATATGATCTTCATGATTGTCAAGTGACCATTAATACTCAAAGACCCTTTCGCATCCTGTGGTAGTGATGGCTGCTGTGTCCTTCAGTTAACATGATAGGACTTGAAAATGAGTATTTCTCAAATATTGTGATAATCAGAGCAGCTGGGCTTGTGCAAGTGGAATCTGCCACAGTAATCACTAATTGAATACACCTCACTCATGGCAAATACTCAGGTAAAAATTTAGTGTTAAGGGGAGAAAATGTGTTATGCTCTAGTTCATATGTACGTAATGAAACACTCCTGATCTCTGTCAGAGAAATGTGCTTTGGGAGGTTATATTTGCATTGCGGGGTTCAAGTGATATCTTCCCTGGAGAGGGAAGTTTGGTTGTCTTGGATAGTGATTGGGAGCCAATGATGGAACTATAGCTCCTCTACTCAGAATTAGGAGTGTAGATATTACAGTGATAACTGTATTAGAATTGCCTAAGATTGCTAACTAAAGAATGTGGCTACTCTTGTATGTTTTCCTTGGATCAGATTTCTCTTCTTCCCCCACATATTGGGGTCTAGTCCCTTTGAAAAGCCACCAGAGGGATTGGTGGTGGAATCTCACACCTTTTGAATTTAGAGTCGATTTTAAATTGGATAGCGCTGTCTAATTATTACAACAGGCTAACACTCATACAGACATTTCTTCACCAATTTTGTTGTGAAATGAGATCAGATATCTCTCCTTTTGGCCTCTTATATGCAATCACCAGAAAACACTATACTTGGGGTCTGAGACACATTACAGCACCTGTCTGCCTCTTTGAAGAAGAGTATGTTGCCATTCTTCTGCTGCAAAGTCCACCAAAGCCTGTTGTCCTGAACTCTGTTATGCTGTGGGAGCATTTCAACTAGTTTGTGCCTTAACCATGTGGTGAGCTGCTTTTGGAAGGGAACTAGTTAGTCTATAAAAAGTGACTACAAATGGCAAAGTGGGATTCCATGTCAATTGGTTAAGTCTGAGATTTGTTTTCTAGTTGTAAACCATGCTCTGAGATCTGTAAACTCTGGGATCTGAGAATCAAGCGGGTGTCTTGCTGACTCATACTCCATTGCCAGTCAAAGATTCTGTAGGACAGCTTCAGCCTAGAGTTGCATCTTTTTTTTAAACCCAGTTGTCTATAATAGGATTTCAGAGGTGTTGCCAAAGGCAGAACTTTGTTTTGGGAGCCAATCCCTGCTGCTATCAAATCATTTACGGTTGCTATTGAGCCATTCAAATGATTTCCCCGCCTCCCCCCAAAAAACAAAAACCTAATCACAATGTCTCCTGCTCTTTCATGGCCTGCTGACCTGGGAAGCAAGAGATTGGGATTGCATCTGTGCCTCCTGCGTAGCAGTATTGGGTAGTCAAATTATGCTAGCCTGTCTGCTTTTAAACTTCTTTCTGCCTTCCAGCATGTTCACATCTAAAGTCAGACTTGGATTGGATTTCATTTCACAGTCAGGGAGGAGAATCTGATTCTTGTAGTGTGAGGTGGACAGTACAAAACATAAGAGTGGTGAGGGGAGAACAGAGGACATTGAATGGTCAAGTGTTCATGTCTGGTCAAGTGGTTTTTTTTGTTTTGTTTTAATGTTTGGGATTTAAATGTTTTTGGCTCATTAAATCCTTGTGCTTCTGATGAATCAGGAAGAGCAAGCTTTCAACGTAAGTGCCAGTGTGTTTGGAGAACATGTATGGAGGCTGGGGAAGTGAAAGATTAAAAATTACTTCAAAAATAAATGTAGTTCTTCACTGGATGTCTGAAATCCAGCTGTGAACTCTGCAGAGTGCCTTCTCAATGTATCTAGCAGAAATGAGCTTGGGTTGACTTTCTCTGCGACACATTCATGCGTTGTGATTGGCATGGGGGTCAAGATGAGGATGAATAAGCTTCAAGAAGCAGAGTTACTTTTCTTCTGAATTTTAGGCAACTATACAATCAATACTAGGGACAGGGTATGCAGCTCCCACAGTGTGATCTGACTGTGGGAAAGGAAGAAAGCAAAAGCCAAGGTGAAGAGGAGTGGTCCGTTTGTGTGTTGAGTAAATGGAAAGCATGTAAAGTGACAGAATTTTATAGTGTGTAATGCTGGTTCATTGACCATGAATATCAAGGAATTAAGAAGACATGTCTTCCAGTCATTCAGGCTTTTGTTTGCTAGCCTTTTCTGAGGGAGCCAAATCACACTATGCACAAGTCAAGTCCTCTGTGCATGGGGCTACTGAAGCCTTTTGTCTTTACACCATTAGTATTTAGCCATTAAAGAGCCATGGAGAAGCCAGTATTCATTGTGGTTTAACTCTTCTCTCTTGCCTTTCCTTACCAGGTGCTGTTGATGGGTAAAAGTGGGTCTGGAAAGACCAGCATGAGATCCATTATCTTTGCAAACTACATCGCCAGAGACACACGGCGCCTTGGTGCCACAAGTAAGATCTTGGTCTCTTATTGACTCTTAAAGCATCTGCTCTTGAACTCGGGTTATCATTTAAGACCATCTGCACAGAGATGCAAGGCAGTTACCCACTGAGACTCTCACCTTTCCTCTGTGGATGGAGTAATAGGGTGTCTCCTATGTCTGCTGGGCCCCTCCATGAGGGGTCTGGCTGAAAATCTGAGCCAAAGTACCTCGGATGTGGATGAGGTGGAATGATCCTTCCCCTTTAAGCTGTGGGCCAGAAGGTGACTAAATGTTGATGCAAATAGAGTTTGCAAGCTAATGCTTTTCCACTGACCCTGCCTGCTCACAAAGAAGTGTTCGGAATGGCTGATGAACCCTCCAGAGAAGACCTGACTTCTCTATGCCAACAAGATGATTTGGGGCAGTAATAAACTGCGTGCTAGAGAGTGGGGCTCAGTGGTCTTAGCAGAAAGACCTCTGCATGGATGATTCTGCAATACTCCATATCCATTGAAGGTAGGACATGGAGTCTTAATCTGCAGCAAGGGAGATTTAGGTTAGATATTAGGAAAAAGTTTCTAAATATAAGGGTAGTTAAGCTCTGGAATAGGTTTCCAAGGGAGATCCCATAATTGGAAGTTTTTAAAAGCATGTTGGACAAACACCTATCAGAGATTGTCTACGTTTACTTAGTCCTGCCACAGCACAGGGGGCTGGACTTAATGACATCATGAGGTCCCTTTCAGCCCTACATTTCTATGATTCGATATTCATCCATGGCAGAATATACCTAATAAAGCTGAGTAGCTGGAATTCCACACTTACAGGTCTGGGCTTTAAAGAGTCACCATGAATCATGTTTTCAACTGTGTTGGATGGTAACTTCCCAGTAGTCCCCCTTTTCAGTTATTCTGTGTTTCATGTACATGTGGTACAGTTACTAGACTTCTCTTGTCTCTTTCCAGTTGACGTGGAGCACTCCCATGTTCGATTTTTGGGAAACCTGGTGCTGAACCTGTGGGACTGTGGAGGGTAGGTGTTGTCTGTTCTTTTGCTTGTGAAACCCATAGAAGTGGCTGTGGCAACTAGGATGTTGGTGTGATACGTTAGGAGGCTGTCCTTTTAGCTACAGTGGGGTAGGAATGCTTTCTGTGTATCAAGTGAACTGTTGATGAAGGCTTATAGAACTGTAGATGGTACCATATAATTAATAAACCCCACATCATAAGCTCAGACATGAGGGCTCGGTGAAGGGGGCTGACTTGATAATCATGGAGCCCAAAGTAACCTCTCCATGGGACGGGGGAGTAGACTGCCTCTCCCTTCCCTCACTGCCTCTTTCTCCTGTCAAGACAATGTCTCTGAGCCTTGCAACATGGATGAGCTACCTCTAGGGCTGCAGAAATTATTGTTGGAAATGGATTACAGAACCTTTTGTTTTGGGGTCATTGCTTCAGATTGGACCAAAGTGGTAGTGTTGGACCATTGGTTTTTGTTAAATGAATTGGGGGTGGTACTATCATTCCTGGTGAGTAGTCCATAGAAGAAGCCCTCTTGTTGACACTCAGCAGAGATGGGAAAGGCATAAAAAGTTGATATATTCAAGTGGGGCAGGGATGAGGCTCATTTGGAAGAGTAAGTTTACACCGCCCATGCTGTATCTGTTCTGTGGCTAAGGAGAGGACTTCAGTCTCTACAGTTGCTGTATTGATAGCTCAGTCCTCATACATAATAGACTTTCTTGGCAATGCAGACATATGGGTAAACCAGGCTGGTCTGATTGATCTAACTGGAGTCCCTTTGCCTTGCTGCTATGCCCCTTCTCAGACAAGACACCTTCATGGAGAACTACTTCACCAGCCAGCGGGACAACATCTTCCGCAATGTGGAAGTCCTGATCTACGTCTTCGACGTGGAGAGTCGCGAGTTGGAGAAGGACATGCACTACTACCAGTCGTGTCTGGAGGCTATCCTGCAGAACTCTCCTGATGCCAAGATCTTCTGCCTAGTGCACAAGATGGATTTAGTGCAGGAGGACCAGCGTGATCTGGTAAGGAGCTGAGCATTGCCTTATCAGTGTGGGCTCTGTAACAGAGAGCACGCATAATGTTGTTGCCATCTTTCACTTTTAAATATAGCCACACCAGCACTTTCTCCAGAAAGCTTTTTTCAGGTTTGTGTGTGGGGAAAATCTCTGAAAAGTTGAGTTGCTCCCAACCTCCAAACCTGTAGTCCCCATGCTACTCCTGGCCCATTTTGTATAACGCCTGTCTAATGGCCTACATAGAGAAGAGACTCTCCATGCCAAATTACCTGTAATCTTCTCCTTTATGGTGTCAGTTTTAGCATCGTTACCAATTTTTGGGATATGGGGGACAAAGAAAAACCCAAAAGGTTTAACCTCCTTGTTGTACTTCAAAGGATTAGGTGATCGACTCTGTCACTACTATGCTGCTGGTTCAAATCCAGCTCAGCTGTGTATTGAATAAAAATAGTTGCCATGTGTCAGCTGTTTAGCCTGTGTTGTAAATTGGGGAAGTCTCAATTCCAATCCTAGTGCACAGATGTCCACATCGCAGTTGGCACTAGCCAACACAGAGACTGACAGTTGTAAGCAAAGGGGCCATGGACTATGAACTGGCGTTGAGTCTGACCTATATTCTTGCTCAGATGTAGTCTCTTTACAGGCTGGCTGAAGTACAGCCAAGTATTTCCAGCACTCAGTGCAAAACCTGCAGCGACACTTAGGGATGGAGTTCCAAAGTGCCCAGCAGCTCCTGTTATTCCTAGGACAAGTGAGATTCTCCATTGTCCTCAGTGGGAGCTGCTGACTGCTGAGCTTGCTCTTCAATCTGGGCCATGGTAATCTTTCAGCCAGAAAGCTATACCCAGCTCCTGGTGTTAGATGAGAAATTAACTTTGTGGGTTAGATACGTTTCTTTATGACACATGCACACCCCTAGCTCTGTGGTTGATCATCAACCTGGTTCAGACCTGGAGATCACTTCTTTGGTCTAGTGCAGTGGTTCTCAAACTTTAGTAACCCAAGGACCCCCATTTTGATTTAAAATTTTTGCCACGGACCCCCAAGCCTGCTGCTCAGTCCCAGGGCCTGTCCCCACTCCACCCCATCCCCCAAAGCCCCACCCCACCTCTTCCTGCTCCCACTCTACCCTTGCCCCTCCTCTTCCCTGCCTCTTTCTGCCCCGTGCCCCTATCCCCCCTCCTCACCCTCCCTCCCAGCACCTCCTGCACGCTGGGAGGGAGTGGGAGGAGTTGATCAGTGGGGTTAGTGGCCCCGGACATGATTCCTCCCCCTCCCTCCCAGCGCCTCCTGCACGCTGGGAACAGTTGTTCCCCAGCATGCAGGAGGCACTGGGAGGGGAGGAGGAGGAGTTGATCAGCAGGGCCCGTGGACCCCCTGGAGTACCCTCGCGGACCCCAGTTTGAGAAACGCTGGTCTAGCCTACTCAACACACTGAACTCTTTCTTGTCACTTCCAGCTTGATACATCCCTGTCCAGATGTGCAACGAAGGGCTCCGAAAAGAGCAAGGAGGCCACGTGGGTGAAGCCACAGGCTGGTCTTCCCTGGGTAGACAAACTTCAATGAAATAAATGGGCTCATAACTCAGCAGATACTGACTAGTGTTCTGAGCCTCATTTTGTCACTCTAGCTCGATCTGACTGTAACTTAAAGCATTTTCCTTCTGGAGCTTGTTTGAATATTACCTTCCATCCTCCCCAGGAAGGGGTCAGGAATGTTGTGGACTCTGCATAAGTTAAATGAAAGCTGGTTCCATAGGGCTGTGATACTTGGTATTTCAGTTTGCTGTCCAGTAACTATTAACATCAGTATCCATCTGCAGTTGGTTGGTGTGAATTCTAAGCATTCCCTGAAATAAGGAAGGGCATGGGGGAGTGGAATCATGCAGTGACACAACTTGAAAGCATTGCAACCCCTCTAGTAGGAACTGCTTTGAGGTATCTGCTAGTCTCCTTTGAGTCAGGGATTCTGTCTGCTTGCTTGGGCCTAACTGTTGACCTAACTTGAAAGTAGTGCCAAATTGTGGACCTTGGCATCTTGTGTGTATTGGGTTACGTAGTCAGTCAGGAGGTTTCTGGATGTTCCCTGCTTTCATGCTCCTGAAAACAGATTAAAAATAGCTTGTGGAAATCAGGAAGATAAACACTGTGACATGGGTCAGCTTTCACGTTGGGGCCCTTTTTAAGCATACGAATCTCAAATGTCGTCTTAAGGTTGGGGTCTCTTGTGGATTGGAATATCAGAGAAAGAGAGGAGAAACCTCAGAGAAAGAGGAGAAACCTCAAAGAAATCAAAATGCTGTTAATCTTCAGCATGTTGTTAACACAGTGGGCTGGGACAGAAATGATTTTTCCCTATCCCTGTTCATTCCTAATGTCCATTTCTGAGACTTCCTGCCTCATAGATGTGGGTGGAACAGACAGTCTGGATTTTGCTAGTGAATTTACTATGAATAATTTACTTTTTCCACACTGGGGGCTCACTGCTAGCTGTTTACCTTGCTTTTGTAATGATTTCTTAAGTTCTGATGTCTTGGAAAGTCTTATTTTGAACCATCTCAGCTATTTTTAAACCATAACCTATAAGAGCGGAGTAAGGAGTGGGACTGTGGGCTTATGCAGTGACTGCTTAACCCATGGCAGCTTAGTTAATGCAGCACACTACATTGTAGGGTTTTTTCCCATCCTCTTTTAACATGAACGCCTATTGAGTCCTTGTTCACATTCATAAGTCTATGAGCAGGGCCCTACCAAATTCACGGTCCATTTTCACAAATTTCACCATCGTAGCATTTTAAAAATCTTGAATTTCACGGTTTCAGATATTTAAATCTTAAATTTCACAGTGTTGGAACAAAGCATGAATATGTATTTAAAAACAGCAAAAGATAAACATGTAAAGCCCTTAAGTCAGCATTTCTCAAACGGGGGGGCCTGATCCAAAAGAGGGGGGGGGGAGTCGCAAGGCTTTTGTGGGAAGTTCGCAGCATTGCCACCCTTACTTCTGTGCTGCCTTCAGAGCTAGGTGGCTGGAGAGTGGTGGCTGCAGGCTGGGCGCCCAGCTCTGAAGGCAGCACTGCTGCCAGCCGCAGGGCAGAAGTGGAGCTGCTTTCAGAGCTGGGTGCCCAGCCAGCTCTGAAAGCAGTGAAGAAGTAAGGGTGGCAATTCTGCGACCCTTCTACGATAGGCTTGAGACTCTCTTTTGGGTCAGGACCCTCAGTTTGAGAAATGCTGGTCTCCCCTGTGAAATCTATATAGTATAGGGTAAAAGTATACAAAAAACAGATTTCACGGGGGAGACTAGATTTCACGGTCCATGATGTGTTTTTCACAATAGGGTAGGGCCCTATCTATGAGTGAATTTAGAACTCATGAAATATAACATGACTAACGATCATTGCCAGAGCCAGGCATGTAGAAGCAGCAATTGTGCACACTTCTCCTGCACAGATCTGCCAATTCACGTGGTTCCTAACCTGTAGCACCCACAATTTTTCAGTTCTGAGATCTCACCCAGCTCTGCTGATCTAACTCCGTCTTGATCTGCAGCCCACTGTTCTTCCAGTCATGGGTCCCACAGACAGCTCTGCTAGTGCACTTCCATCCTGGCCTGCAGCATCCTCAGCTGCTCTGGCATTGGAAAACATTGTGCGCCCTTGAGTTCTGTTTTGAAATGCAAAGTTCTTACTGTAAATGCAGTAAAATAACCACAGCAGAAGCATTCACCAAAAACAGGAATGTGTGTGTTCATCTAGGACAGTGGTACTCAGACTGAGGCTCGGGAGCTGCAAGTGGCTCTTCAGTGTGTCTCTTGTCACTCTTTGCAGCACATGATATTAAAACACGGTGTGATTTTAATTATTAACCAATCTAAGCTATTAACCAACCAGGATGCTTTCACTATGTTATTAACCAATTGTTGATAAAATAATACTTGGTCAGAATAACCAAGAAAAAGTTATATATATAAAAATAGTAAATGAAACAATGAATTCACACTATTGTTGCTCTTTTGGGTAATGTTAATCGCTGATTTGGCTCCTGAACCACTGAGGTCTGAGTATCACTGATCTAAAAATATCAAACTTCTGTCTTCCAGATTTTTAAAGAGAGGGAGGAAGACCTGAGGCGACTGTCCCGCCCCCTGGAGTGTGCATGCTTTAGAACGTCCATCTGGGATGAAACACTTTATAAGGTTTGAATGGCTGCTTCTCGTCATGTATGGCATTTCCATTCGTCTTCCTCCTGCTCTACTGTTGTGTAAACTGCCTTGTCAGTTGCTACAGAGTTCCGTAGCTTGACTGGACTCTCCTAGCCCTTTAACTTCTAAATGTTTTCTGAAACAGGTGGTTCCATTCTGGCGGTTCCAGGGGTGGGGCTGATGGCAGTTAAATTGCTGGCTTCATAAAATAAATCTACCTTTCCCTTCTCCCATTAGTATTATGGTTCATAGTCCTATATCTTCCTGTTAACATTGCCCCCACACTCTGCCCAATTCATTTAGAAGGAACCTCCACCCCACTTAACACAATAATGTGTCCAGCCAAGTGCAGAATTGTTTCCATGTTATATTTTCTAGGACATTGTCAAGTATTCAGTGACTCAAGTGATTGGGCTTCCACATCTGCCTGGGAGACTACTTCATACTCTGGAAGCTTGTCTTGATATCTAGCCTAAACTTTCCTTACCTTCATGCCTCCCAGTTACCTATTAAGATCTCTCTCCAGATATTGGGGTGATGGATGTTAAATGGATCAGATTGAGAGAAAATTACGGTTCTCCAAGTGTCACAAATGTGCCACAACCATCTCAATGGGCAAAGGTAGCGAGAGCCCATTAGCCTTCTTGTTAGACTGACATTCATAGGAGTTGATTTTCTGGCAATCCCTTTGACTTCAATGGGAGGTGAAGCTGGGCACCTTCTAAAATCTATCCATGAGTACAGAGAATGCCCCAGTCTACAGTATATGGCTTCAGCCTGAATGAAGCTGGTCCAGGCTACACCCTCCTGAAAATAGTTTTTCTGTGTCTTTAGTGTGTACACTGGTCCCATACTGTAGGCAGTTAGCATGTTTCCCATTTGAGAGCCAACTAGGTACAGATTGGCTAACCTTCCTTCTTAAATGGATCCCTGCAGCCAGTCAGTCATTGTGGATGCTTTTGTTTATGCTTCATATTGACGTGTCCAGAGGCAGAACTGCATCATTCTAGATACAGTCCCATAAGAACTTGTATTGAAAATGAATATTTTGGACCTTCTGCCTTCAGACAAGGTGAAACCTCAACTGTTCCCTTGAGCACCAGAGAAATGCCTATTAAATGTAAAAGCTTTGGTTTTCCCCAGTATGTTGGAATTCTAATACACAAGCTAATCACTGTCTGTATACTATGCTTGGCATAGGCAGTGAGGTGAAGCCCCTACAGACTGAGGGCCTGATCCTGAGATGTGCTGAACTTCACTGGAGCCAACTGTAATTGAGTGCTCGGCACCTCTTGGGATCAGTCCCTGAGTTAATGCAGTTGTTCAGAGCCTTCTGCTGTTACTTCTATGGGTACACAGCAGAGATCTGCTTATTTACAAGCAAGAAAACGGAAAACTGTGAGGCTTTAGCTGGGAGCAGTAAACAAATGCTTCTCCTCTTGAAACATGGGTTCAAGTTCAGCCCAGACATCACCTGGCAATTAGATGGTATCAGACTAGTCCCTGCAAGATTTTTGCCCGTGTCACAATTTGACGTGGCTGGTAGATTGTTCAAGAAAAAGTGTGTGACTGGAACACGAGTGGGGGCTATAACCATAATTGAAGTGTGTGGGCACAGAGAGATGGGAGAAGCTTGCATAACTCATGTCTCTGCTATCATTGACTGTAGCCTGAATTCGCTGACTCTTACAAGCACTTTGCATAACAAGAGAGGGAGGATGGGGACGCCCTTATGCAATCCTCATAGCACTCACTGTACATTTTGTTTTCTGACAGGCTTGGTCCAGTATAGTCTATCAGCTGATTCCTAATGTCCAGCAACTAGAAATGAACCTGAGGAACTTTGCTCAGATTATAGAAGCAGATGAAGTTCTTCTGTTTGAGAGAGCCACTTTCCTGGTGAGAACTGCCATCCCTGCTCTTTGCTGGGTCCATTTGCTCCTCTGCCCTGTCCCTTAATGGGGCAGATTCATGCTTCTAAAATGCGTAGGGTTCCTTGTATGAAAAGCACTGTAGAGTGCAAAGGACTTGGGGGGTGGGGGGAGTTGATGACCATAACGCATGCTAGGTGGAAGTTCCAGGTTGCAGAACTTTTCATTCAGTGCCTTTATGACAGAGGGAGTAAGGGCTTGCTTACACAGGGAAGCTATTCTGAAATAAGGTAGGATATGAATTTAAAGCACAATAGCTATTTATGTGGATTAAGCTAAACCAAACAAAGGTGCACTCAGTGTAGAATAAATGTGTCCACATGAAAAAACGAGGAGTCTTTGTGGCACCTTCGAGACTAACAAATTTATTTGGGCATAAGCTTTTGTGGGCTAAAACCCATGGGTGAAGTGGGTTTTAGCCCACAAAAGCTTATGCCCAAATAAATTTGTTAGTCTCTAAGGTGCCACAAGGACTCCTCGTTGTTTTTGATGATAGACTAGCATGGCTACCACTCTGAAACCTGTGTCCCCATGGAGAGTTATGGTGGAATAGCTATTCAGGGCAAGTTCCCTGTGTAGACAAGGCCTAATTCTGTTGCTTTTGACATGAACCAGGTACCCCTGTGACATTCCTGAAAAACCCTCTCAGAGCAGTTAGGCTGTGAGAAATGTTAAATGCATGATTCACCTTTGCCTTCTCCAGTCTAGTCTGTAAGGAAGCTTCACATCCCCAATGGCTGGTCCATTCTTGGAATTTTCAGAGAATTTCCTTCTGTACTACACAAGGGTAAAACCTTATTCTGACTTGAAAAATCTGCAGATTTTCACTTCCTCCCGGGTGGTACTTTAACCGTTAAGGGTCCCTCTGTTGCTGAGTACCTGATCCAATATAAACCTAATCCTGAGAGCTGGGTAAAAACTTTCCTCAAAACTTTCTTCCTGACACAATGTCCTACTTTTAAAGGAAAACTTTTGTAGAAATTTATTTTGTTTGAAACTTCGACAAACAAAGTTGTTTTTTGGGGGGGAGGGTTGGTGTTTTTGTTGTGGGGTTTTTGTTTTTGTTTTTTTGTTTTGTTTTGTAATGGAAAATCTGTCTTTGAAAATTTTCTTAATAAATACTTGCCATCTTCCAACATGCTCTACTAGTTTCTGAGGGGTTTTGTAAATTAGTATGGCATTAATGATCTATGTGATTGACAGCATTGTAATAAACCCCTATTTTCACATAACTCTTGAAAACAGCTATTTTGGGGACAGAAGCTTCTCATGCTCACAGCTTAAAAGTGACTTTTTTACAAAACATAAAAATTTCTGGATTTTTAGATTCTCTTTTCTGCACTCTCATATCTTTATAACTTCCCCGTGGACTTAGTCCTCCTCGAGGAAAAATCCTTTTGACATATTTGAAGAAACTCTGTTCAAAAACATCATTATGCATATTTGGTAATCATACTGCACTTGCATACAGTGTGAGGGTTTGCTGGGTCCAGATACATGCACATTTGTTTGAATATGCAATCAGATTTTTTTTTTTAATTAAATAATTTAAACTACACTGCTACCTCGATATAACGCGACCTGATATAACACGGTAAAGCAGTGCTCCGGGGGAGCGGGGCTGCGCACTTCGGTGGATCAAAGCAAGTTCAATATAACGCAGTTTCACCCGAGGACAGCGTTATATCGAGGTAGAGGTGTATTTAAATTGCATTCTTGACAGCTTTCTAAAAAACATTCTGCCTATTCTTGGGGGGGCATGTTGAAGCATGGGCAATTGCAGCACGAGGAAGAGGAGCTCCTCGGGACTCATTAGGAGATGTGGTGGTGGGTGGGAACTTCTGCTTTGATTGCTGAGTTATAGTGATTTTCCTTGCAGGTTATTTCCCATTATCAGTGCAAAGAACAGCGCGATATCCACAGATTTGAGAAAATCAGCAATATTATTAAACAGTTCAAGCTGAGCTGCAGGTGAGATGGATTATCTGTGTATTCACATTACTAAGAAATGGAAATCTTTAGACTGTGGGTGACTGCCATCAGCCCGACTTGGCTGTGTTGATGTCCATTTACCCTGGCTAGACATAAATGATAACTCTGTGTCAATCAGACATGCCTTGTAAATTCTCTGTAGTGCATCCTGGCCTTGAAGTGAGTAATGGTTCTATGGATAATAGGCCACCAGAGAAGTTCTCTTATTCAAAGAGGTATTAGAATGTTTCCTGTTTAATCATGACTCAGTTTTTCATGCCTTTCATCATTTTTTTCTGGTGTCCATTGAAAGAGGTTTGTTCTGAAACATTTTTGCTCCCATCCATTTTCTTCTGGGTTCTGCAGGGAAGTTATAGTACTGAGCTTGTGACCTAATGGCAGTTAATGACGACACTTTGTGGCACTGCAAATCTAAGATAAGCATTTAGTTATGGGCGCGAGAACCAAAAAGCTGGTTTGAGAGAGGAAGCACTTGCTCAAACAAATTTAGCAACAGTCACAAAAGGAAGGCAGAAGACTTAAGACAAAGTTAAACTTTGAAATAGGTGGGGTTTTTTTGTTCTGTTTTTTTTTTTCAAAATTGCTCCACTGTTGCCCTTCCATCCCTAATACTTTGAAAAGATTTAGAACACTCAGGGTAGGAGCAGCTGAATAGCTACATGCATGCTTTAGTAGGCTGTTTCCAGAGTCTTTAGTTTGCTACTCTCTTCTGTTGCTGGTCCCCAGAGTCATTCTGCTATTGTTGACTTTCTGTCTGTGCTGAATGGTTCCAGTGTGCACTGGTCAGGAGACACTGACTGTTGGGGTGTAGCAAACTCAAACAAACAGGTGTCAGTCACTATTGTGCAGTGCAAAAGCTATTTTTATTGAGTTAAGTGTAAAAAGAGAACACTAACCCACCGTGGCTAGTCAGTACTGAACAGAGGGCCTTGCTTAAATTGTATTCAAGTTTTGTAACCATGAAGTAAATCAAAAATATAGCCATAGGTTTTGTAGCTGTCAAAAACAAAAAACCTAGTGTCACATACTGGCTTAGTTCTTATTTTACAAACAAAGCTGTGCAGTTATGAACATATGATGTGACTAAAGTGATCTCTAGATATGAGGTGCTATGTAAATAAAGCGCTTGCTTTTGAAATGGTCACATAACAGGAGTTAATTCACTTTTCTTTCCTCCTCACAGTAAGCTGGCTGCTTCTTTCCAGAGCATGGAAGTCAGGAACTCTAACTTTGCTGCTTTCATTGACATCTTCACATCGAATACATATGTGATGGTGGTCATGTCTGATCCTTCCATACGTAAGTTTAATAGAGCATAGGCATCTATTGTGTCGCTTTGACAGGGACCAAGAGCTAGTTAAACTTGCATTTGGCTCTTGATACCATAAATGAGCACCCATCTACACTGTACAATCAGCTAAGCCCCCAAGACAGTTGAAACAGTTTAATTCTGGAATTGTGGATAGGACTAACACGTGTTAACTGTGCTGCACCATGGTTTGGGAACATGGGTTAAAAAATGGCTTGATCATGCAGTGCAAACAGCACCAGTCTTTGCAAATCAAGTTCTTCTCTGCTGTTTCTCAACATGGTGATTAATACAGATGGGAGTTTATTCAGACAATGTCAGTTAACATGTCTATTCTAGTAGAGCTGAACACAGTAAATATTCTTTGCCAGATCTAATCTGGCAGCTGGGCTGTGAGTTTTGGGCCTAAATTTGAATTTGGGCATTTTCTAGGTGAATTGTTGTGCTTTGTTAGTGCTCCAATTATGACTGCATTTTCCTTTTTAACTCAAGAAGCAATTGATGGATAAAATTACATTGCTTACAGCCAAAGAGTGCAGCCATTGTATGTTCTTTGGTAACATGTTTTCCTATTGCTCACTATGAAACTGCTTTTTGTATTACACTATTTGAGGATTTTAAGTGGGCCTAGTGTTGTGATTCCCTGAGAGCAGAAAATACCTTTTAAAAACTACTTTTCTGTATTTGGTTAGCCCTATGCATTTAATCCTACCAGACTGGGGGTTTGCTACCAGCTGTGACATCCTTTGGAAGCCCACAGATGGGAAGCTAAGAAAAAGCTAAAGCAACTTCCTTCCATAATCACAATTCCTTTTAACAAACCTTGCATCAGTACAGTATACCTCCCTTTGGGTCTCAGACAGCACCACTCTGGGATCATCCAGCACAGCAACCCAATCTTGCCTGCTGTGCCCCTTACATTACATCCTCAGTGGCCTGGGAGTAGCAGAACAGATCTGGTAAAGCTCACTATTTAGAGTAGTGGTACTTTTTCATAAGCACTAGGCCCTTTAGGAAGAGAGGTCCTGTTTCCGTATGTTAGTTTTCCTCTCAAGAGTTTGATCAGTGAAATCTGACATTGGTTAATGTAAAATATTCCCTTTTCAGTGCTAAACAAGGTGGCAACTTGCCTTGTTTGTTTCACTCCTGGTGAAACCTATAGCTATGGAGCTTTAGGGGAAACACGAACCAAAACCACACAGAGTTTTGTGGCTTCAGTCCTGCTGCTGTGAACCAAAACTCCTGCGTTTTACACTACAAGGAACCTTCCTAGCTAACCTTTCCAGGCAGCTTTTAACTCCTGGTGATCTGATTACTCACATTCTTTCTGTTTTTTTCCTCTCTTGCCCCTTCTTCCCACTAGCTTCTGCAGCTACACTGATCAACATCCGCAACGCTAGGAAACACTTTGAGAAGCTGGAGAGAGTGGATGGACCAAAGCACAGTCTGCTCATGCGCTGAACACTGGCCAAACCACATGGTCTTTGGGGGAGAAAAGTTGGAACTGCAGTTTTTTTAGGAGAATCTAACAATGTGGGTGTCTTTGTGGGCTTTAAAATGAGTGTGCTGCTTACCACCGCAATCTTCTTTATTTTTTTCTCCTTTTAACATTGGACACTAGTCACTTGGATGATGTCTGGATACACAGTGGACCTTTAAGAGAGACTTCCTGGCACACTAGGGGTTGGGGAAGATGCAAGGGCAGGTGATTTGCACTTGGCCTGATAAGCCTAGTTGCCATAGTCACGCACATTGAAGCCTTTGTGGATGTTTTCCTGTATTCCAGATGATCATATAAATCACAAGGATGGAATATTACTATTTTATCAGCAAGTTACTAGGATACATTTATAAATTTCTCCTTGTCTTCAGTCATGAAAATAAATTTTTGCTACCAGGGACTTTGATTCCCAGAGCTCTGGAAGTGGTTATTTTTTCCTTTTAAAATGTTGTGAAGCTTTGCCATTGGACAGGCAAACAGGTACATAGCCGCATTTCTCCTTTTCTTATTACCTGGGCCTTTTTTAACCAGATCCTCATTTAAGAGAGAGTTTCTACTGTAAAAATTCATTTAATCGAGAAGAGTCATAGTCAGAATGACCATTTATTAGTCATCTTAATCTTTTTTGTTTTTTTCTATGATTTTAGGCTTGCCAGAATGAAGATCATCCTTGTTATATGGAAGTAGCTGAAAGTAATACTCACACTTAACAAGATGATAGTCCTGGCATTCAGGTCTTCCTCCTCCTGAGAAGGGCAAGGGACAAGTGTATAGAAGTCAGATGAGATAACAGATCTCATTGCCCTGCTGAAAATGTTGCACTCAGTCATCTGTGGTCTCAAAAAGGCAGTCCGACAATATTAGACACCAATATGACTCTACATTATGGTCTAATTTGTTTTACTGGACTCGTGCTTGATTCTCCATTAAACATAGGAAAACAAAAGCACTGTCAATTAGGAAAATCTATAACCTCTAAGAGTTGTTGAATGGGCTGATGTTCCTTTGAGCAATTATTTCTGCATACACAGTGATGTTACTCTAGGAAAAAGAGGACATATTGAGTCTAAAACAGGTGTGGCACTTGTCTTATATAATCCCTCATTCTATCATGTTGCCTCAAAGTCAAGCTAGTAGATGGTAAGTTTTTCATGATGTGAGCACTAAAATGTGAAGTGCATATCTTAGCTTAAGACAAGCTAATAGGATGCCCCCAAATTTTTATCATCTCTAAATCTTTGCATTATTTTATACTAGTGCCCCAAACAGCCTACTCAACAGGCATGTTTATATAAAGATCCTGTATGACTAGTGCTATCTTCAATCAAAGAGCTGTCAAGCCAGCATCCCAGCAAGAGTGGAATTGTGTATTACCCATGTGCATATTGAAGAGTCAGACATTTGAGTACCTGGGAGACTTATGACTGGACTATAAAAGTACAATAAGGTTCTTAGTTGTCTGTAGGGCTTCTAGGAAGAAGGATATGGAGGACAGAGGCAGGATGTGGAATGTGAAGTGTTGGTGTGGCATATACCAGCCACTACAAACTCAATCTGACCCCTACTTTTAGCAGCAAGCAGTGAAATTGCCACGCCTCCCTCCATCTTATTGACTACTATCTCTCTTCTAAATTCAATCAGTGGAGTTCTTCCTGCTTTTTTTTCCACCCAAGAACTATCCTCAGTGCTCTTCTGACAAAGCAGATGGACTCAGTGCTTATCTGCTATGCTAACATGCTGGCTGAGTTCAGGGAACTTCAACTAGTGACACCTCCAAACCATTAGCAAGAAGGATTCTGACCCTGTACTTGAGAGCCTTCCTCCTGCAAACTTCAAACATTGCCGAGGAAGCAGAAAATGGCCTGTAGCTACAAATTCTGAACATTCTCCTCTGAAGGCTGAGACATCTGTCGTTCTGACTTAGATTTAATCTCACCATCCCCTGACGCAGCTAAACATTACTTTCTTCTGGTTAGAGCAGGTTGGAGTGAGTGTTGGGGAAAATGTTTGAATGCTGGACCTCTAAGGATGAAATATTATGAGATGGCTGCGGGAGTAGAAAGTCCCACAGTTACTTTCCCATGATTACTAAAATGAATGCTACAAAATGGAAAAGTAGCTCTGATGAGTTTGAAAACTGTTTATCTCTGGTTCCCTCGCAGGAAAGCTTAATGAGGCTGTGGCTAGCATGTGAAAGCAGAACAATATTGAAAATGTTATCTGCCCTGGAAGTGGTCCTGTGATATAAGTTCTCTTCCTCATTCCACATACCTGTGTTTACTGTACAGATCAATGTGAGCCTGAAATGAAGCCCAGTGCTCAGCTTTGCACACTGTAAACTCCTCAGGGCAGGTGTTACGACAGAAACCCACAGTGGTGTTAGCTGGGGCACTGTAAGTCATCCGAGGTGCATTTGTGCTTAGTAAGGGTCCTTTCAAACAGGCTGCTATTCTGTGGCTGCCAGGCTACTGACGCATGCACTTTTCATGCTAGTATGAAAAAGCAGCAGCATCTGGACATGGATCCTTCAGCTGGAAGGGCTTTTATGTCAGTTTAACAGGTGCGAATTGCACACTGAATTGTGATGAAAGTGGACTAAACTGTGGTGGTTTTTCCTTACTTTTCTGAATGGTGCCATCCCCCAGCTGCTCCAAAGGCTGAATTGCTACTGGATTACTCTACCTATCTGTCAGTACGTTAGATGGTATTTATTTCTGCATTTAGTCCAATAGCAACCATTAGTTTAAAATCTGTTGGCGCCCTTACAGTCAGAGCTAGAAGTGCTGCTGGCAGGGGGCAGTGTTTAGCTTTGGCATCTGTGAGGCCCTGCCACATGATGGCTGAAATTCTGAAACAGCAGTTACAGAAGCAGTGTTTCACAGACCCGGATTGGCTCCTCACACAGAGCTGTTCTAACAGCATTTAAATCACCATTTCAGTACCTCTGTGGCTAGCCTGGCTCCACCTCGTGGATGGAACAGAAATCTTGGTGAAAGATGTAAATGCAACTCATGTTGCAGGAACTAAATTTTACAGGGCTCTCTGCTAGGGTGACCAGGTGTCCCGATTTTATACGGACAGTCCCGATATTTGGGGCTTTCTTATATAGGTGCCTATTCTCCCCCCCCTCCACTCCCTGTCCCGATTTTTCACCCTTGCTATCCGGTTACCCTACGCTCTGCTGCCTTTGTGTCTCAGGTATATGCAGGATTTAACATTACTCTGTGATGCCTGCATGCTAAGGGAACAGGTTAAAGATGAACACCATGCTGCATTGGGTTAACCACTCAGATACCAGCTATATAAAAACACTCTTAATCCTCACTGTAAAACCCCAGTGTACCTGGGTAGCTAATAACTTTTTCCTTCTAAGCTGCTCCTCCTGACCCTTTCTTCCCACGTTATCTCTTCTCTATGCTCCTGTGCAACCTGTCTAGATTAAAAACTGTTTTGCCAGGGCTGAGGCTGGGGCGGGTGTCGTAGGCTCAGCTGTTCCCTTCTAAATTTAAAAATACAGGTTATAATCGTCTTTTGGTACAAGTCTTAGTGCTATCACTCTTTTTGTGTTGTTCTGTAACCACTTGCTTCCCCCTGCGCTCTGAATTAGGCTACAGCATAGAGGAAAAGACTTATTATCCAAAGTAGAACTCTTACCCTTCTTTAAATGTGGCTTATAAAAATGAGTCTTCACTTCCTATAAGAATTTTGCAAGATCAACTGATCTGATGATCACAAAGGTGTCTATTTATTTTATAAAGCTGCTCCTGCAGCCCCTTGTCCCTGTATGGCATGAGGCTCTGGGCATTTAATGGATGTCAAAGGCTGGTCATTGTCCTTGAAATGTGGCAAACACAGTTTGCAACTTTTTTTCCCCATTAGTAGGTAGGGTGCTTAAAATTCTAGCTTGGTTCTTGTTCCCTACCTCCTGTGATGATCAGAAGTACAAAACACTGAAAGCAGCATCTCTGGTTGGGTGATAGTGCCTTGTTTCCTGATATAAGCCACCCTTGCCATGGTCTTATTGAACAGTTGGCGTCTCCTCCTCTTCCCCACTGAGTGTACTTGGAGATTAGCAAGTCCTGTATGGGTTGGCCTCTCACTGTGCCATTAGAACTGGCATCGAGTTTGCTGATGATTTTGGATGTGTGGATGTGGGCCATCCAAAGACTTACTGGCCCAGGACACGCTCTCTGCTGAACTATCAAATGGTCACTATTGTAACAATAAACCACATTCAGACTTTCACCAGCAACTGTTGGGCCTAAACTAGTACCTGGTTAGACTTCTTATTTCAGGGTGTTACAAGCAGTAGACTCTGGGTGTATAGAAAAGAACAAGCTACTATTCAGTGGTGCTGCAGAAGGGCAAATGAACTATTACATGTTTGATGTAAAAAGTTCTAGGACTCGAAGAACCTGCAAGTACTCTACGTAAAGAACAACCTTATCATTCTGCCAACAGTGTTGATTCAGCCCTTTGTCCTTCCTGGAGTTCCATGCTGTACGTGGTTTGTGACTTTAATCAAGGACTCATCTATTCCACATGGTTCTGTGGCGGTTTGCTGCAGTATCCTTGCCCCAAATTCCTCCCATGTCCCTCTGTTGTACAGTGTGCTCTGTGTTGATGGGTTACTGTGCTCTATCCCAGAGGTGGCTGCATTTCTGTCTGTGTATGAAGTTTGTGAAGCACATTTGATTGAAAGATCTTGTATAATTAGTGTAAGGAGGAAATTTACAACCTCCTTGATAGTCAAATCAGGATTTCCATGTAGGGAACAACCCCATAGCAAAGTAAGAGGCTTTCAGTACAATAGGGCAGGAGGTAGGGAATCCTAGTGAGCGTATGGCTGTGACTTTTGTACCTGGGGTGGTTATGCAAATAGTGGGGTGCTGTCTCCAACAGAACTGAAGGGTGGCATCTAGCAATGTTATCAGGAAGGCTGTATTTGTGCCGATTTTACAACTTGCGTACATGCTCAGCACACCAAGAGTTAGTAGCAACGTGCTTTATTTGGCTGGGCTAGAAGGGTCTCTGACCTTCAGAACGATCCAGTTGGAGGGGCTGAACCATAAACTGAGATTCAAATGGCCAAAAGTGATGGCCAAATCACAACTTCAATCCACAGGTTGGGGGGGAAAAGAGTAATTTATGGCTAATGTGCCCACCCTCCCCCATCCTGGTCCTTGCTGCAATCCTGTGTGGTGGCTTGCTGAGTTGTCCTTTGCTGTGTGTTCAGTGATGATCAGATCTGTGGTTGATGTTGAAACTGGAGGCATGGCAAATGCACGTGAGGCTAGAACTAACTTGACTGGGGGAGATTAGATCAGTGAGGGCTGCAGGTAATGAGGGAGGTTTGGCCCTATTAAGTCTGAAGCTCTGTGCTACAGGAGGGACCATTAGCAGATGCACCCATTTTGGGGTGACTTGATTGTATTCACTTACACAGCAAAGAGGAATAATGCTCTCCACTGCAGCAAATACTAGGGGAAATTCTCTGGCCTGTGTACTGCAAAGGGTCTCAGTGGTGCCTTCATTGTCTTTTCAGCCTGGACTCTTTTAATACCCACCCAGTGTTACTACCTCATATAACCATGCACACTCTTTTCCCCAGCAATGGTGTGCGGTCAGGACTGAGCTGCTGGAAGGAGTTGTCCAGTGGAGCACAGTTGTAAATGTTGGACATTTTGGTTTAGGAGTTGGGAGACCTGAGTTCCATTCCCAGCTCAGACATTGCCTCTCTGTGTGACCTTGGGCAGGTCACATTGTCTCTTTATGCCTCAGTTCCCCCATCTGTAACATCAGATAAGGACAGCTCTCTCCCAGCAGTTTTGTGAGTGTGAATGAATTTCTGTGAAGCACTCTGCCCTCCTCTACGTCCTTCTGCAGGAGGATCACAAAGTGTTGTTGGGTTTGGCATAAAATGGAGTGAGGGAAATGGGTTGAGATGGCCACTGAAGGAGAGGCTTAGCTATGTAACTAAATCTTTTGGGTTTGTGTTGCCGCCATGTGTGGCATTTGAACAAACTTATCTGGGAAAATGCATATTTCTAAAAGGCTACAGGAACTATGCCAAGAGGCAGGGTGGTAGTACGGGTCGGGGCTGGGAAGGAGGGGACACACGCTCTTCTACTTAATAAAGCGTTTCTACTTAATAAGCAATACTGAGATACTTGTCATGCTGGTATTCAACTGCCAAGATACGATTTTGGGGGCAAAAAATCATTTAGGAAAGGCTCATCTAGTTATTTAAAAAAAAACCAATGCCTTAGGAAGCGGCCACGCTGACACCGCCTTTATACTGCCAAGGCAGATGGGCAGAGTGGAGTATTGAGATATCGGTGCAAAATGATATATGCGCTGCAGAGATGGGTATTGGAGAATAGATGGCACTGCTCTGGGACAAAAAAAAAATCAAGCTCAACCCAGTTTGGCGTTGCTAGGTCCATCAATGGCTATTAGCCAGGATTGGCAGGGATGTAAAACCATGCTCTGAAGTGTCCCTAGCCTCTGTTGCCAGAAGCTGGGAATGGGTGACAGGGTATAGATTGCTTGATGATTACCTGTTCTGTTCATTTGCTCTGGGGCACCAGGCATTGGCTACTGTCGGGAAACAGGATACTGGGCTAGATGGACCATTGGTCTGACCCAGTATGACTGTTCTTATGTTGCTGACTAGCAAAGGAAGATGGCATTCAGGAAAACTGAACCTTGCCAACCGTTAATGGAAGGTGCTGGGTTATGATGCAACTCAGAGTTGAGATTCACACTTGACACCAAGGACAATGATGCTTTGTTATTTGGCGACTTCCCTACACGAGCCCAAAGGTTTGCCCATAGGACCTTCCCCCTCTGTCTGGTAAGCAGAACTTTACACAGTTTAACAAGCGTGTTCCTAGTTTGCTGAACCAGAATGACCCATACATCACTATTTGGATGTTTTCCACACAGCTAGAACTTCTTAAAGCACATGCTGGATTTTCTGAAGTGCTTGTCACCCTGATAGGATGGCTCTGACCTGGTTATATGCACTCTAAGTAGTTATACCACCTTTATCACTGTGGTATCTGAGGAGAGATGTCCATCTCATAAGCACATGCGTATCTTGTGTGTCACAAATAACATTGCATAAAATCCTCCTGGTATTGCTTTGGAAAGCAGGTAACCTGGCCCAGTCAGTGGCTGCCATTCGAAGTTAACTGGTTCAGCTGTTAGCAGTACCTAGGATCATGAGAGCCTGATCTGCCTCAAACAGGATTTTAAATCCCTTAGTGGAATTTGGGGCTTTTAGCTGTAGGTCAGTGGTCTGGACCTAGCCAACCAGAGTTTGTAACTAGTTGTTCTCAGTCCGGTTCCTAATGGACAACAGCCTACATCACAAACAGACTAGTGTGGCCACAACCAGCTGCCTGCTGACCACTTCTTTAGGAGGCAGAGAGAGGCCATGCAGCCAGAATTCTCCCCTAGCAGGGGACTGTTCAGGGCAGGCTTGGGGAAGTTTGCCCTGCTGCTGACCATGCTTTGCTTCCATTGTAGGTAAACAGCAGCCATCTCCAGTGCTGTGGAGCTAGTTCCTAAATCCACAGCTGTTTTTTTTAATGACGGGAAGAACACGTCTTTGCTCTTGTATCTTACAAGCACATAGAAAGCAGAAGAAATGAAGGCATTTGTATTTATTTTATTTAACTCTATGGGATCCAGGAGATTGGTTAAAATAAATAAAGGTAACAGTTGTCCCCAGTCCTTGCTGGCTGAGTTTGAGGCTGGAGTGGGGAGCTGCTGAAATCCCTTGAGAAATTGAATGAAGCACTGAGAAACCCTTTGCTGGAGCAGCAGCTGCACTGGGAGGCACTGCTAGAATATAGGATGACTTACAGCTAAGGATTCAAGGTGGGGTGGGGTGAGCCCTTTCCAGACACTAGCATTATCCCCACAGTGTCCAAGGCCCTTTTGTTCTCGACACTCTTCTTGATGTGGGGGGCAATGTACGTGCTTCTTGTCAAGCTTTCCCTGCCCCAGAATTACTTGCAAGGTGGATTTAAGCAGGTGATGCCCGGGAGCAAGGTAAAGCTGCTTGGATGGCTCTAAGAGATGAGCTCCAATCCAGGCACAAACCTTCCATTCTTATTTCAGTAGCTTGGAGAAAAATAGGGAGGAAGTAAGTAAATTAACTTGGGCTTCTGCTCTACGGGGCTGCCGAAACCTCAAGCCCTGATTGGTCTGAGCTATAACCAATGGAAGGCGTGGCTGCTGAAAGCATCTATGGTGTTGAAAGCATCTCCTGGTGGCCTCTGCAGGAGAGCAGTGCTGGTTCCTGGGGCTGGAGACATGCACCCAGCAGCAGGTGACTGCTGGAGAGACCATGTATGTTAGCTTAAGGAGTGCTGTCTGGAAGATGTATGTCTCTCCTTCCTAATAGTCTCTGCTGAATGGGGATGCCTGTGCCTCAGCATCCTGCGAGTGGTGCTTGGCACACTCCCCCTGCTTGTGGCTGTGCTTCTCACAGTGCTTGCTGCAGTTGCCTCGCTTGGATGTGGAGGAAGTGGAGTGCGCAGGCGAGGCGGGTACCACTGGCCTCTCCTGGCTGTTGCAGCGATGAACAAGGATGGGCTCCTTGGGGCTGGCCTTGCTCTTCAGGAGGCGCTGAAGCAGTTGCTTGTCCGACCGCTCCTTCCTGAAGTCATCCTCAAAGATCTTAAGCTGCAGGGAAGGCAAAGGAAAAACAAAAATGAGCAGGGAGAGGCAGGTGAGCCCAGAGGTGGCTCTGGCCAGCTCTGTGCAATTTGAGGCACTAGCTATTGTGAAGCTAAAACCATGAACCACTTTTGAACACAGTTTAAACTCAGTCCATGCTGATTTGGGGAAGGAATAATTCCCATCTCCTCTTTTCTGATCTGATTTTCCTAAGTGGCCAGTACTTTCCAAAGATCAGAATAACAATTCCAGCTATTCAGCTACCTAGCACTTGGCATGGTGATTGGGTACTATATAAATACATAGGCCAGGCCTGACCCCAGCTCATTCCCCTGTAGCTGTGTTGGTCCACAAAACTGGGTGACTGGGCAACCACATCACAGATGAAATTCAATGTTGATAAATGCAGAGGAATGCACATTGAAAAACATAGTCCAAATTATACATACAAAATGATGGGGTCTAAATTAGCTGTTACCACTCAAGAAAGAGATCTTGGAGTCATGGAGCAGATGTTTTCAGAAAACTATCCACAATATGCAGCAGAAGTCAATAAAGCTAACAGTGTTAGGAACCATTAGGAAAGGGATAGATAGTAAGATAGAAAATATCATAATTCCATTATTTAAATCCATAGTACACCAACACCTGGAATATTGTGTACAGTTCTAGTCACCCCATCTCAAAAAAGATATATTAGAAATGGAAAAGGCACAGAGAAGAGCAAGGCAACAAAAATGAATCAGACTATGGAACAGCTTCCATCTGAGGAGAAATTAAAAGGACTGGGACTTTTCAGCTTGGAAAAGAGACGACTAAGGGGGGAATATGATTGAGGTGTATAAAATCAGGAATGGTGTGGAGAAGGTGAATAAGGAAGTGTTATTTACTCCATCACATAACACAAGAACTAGGGGTCACCCAATGAAATTAATAGGCGGCAGGTTTAAAACAAACATAAGGAAGTACTTCTTCACAGTCAACTTGTGGAACTCGTTGCCAGGGATGTTGTGAAGGCTGAAGCTATAACTGGATTCAGAAAAGAACTAAAGTTCGTGGAGGATAGGTCCATCAATGGCTATTAGCCAAGATGGTCAGGGACGCAACCCCATGCTCTGGGTGTCCCTAAACCTCTGACTACCTGATGCTGGGACTGGACAACAGGGAACGGGTCACTTGATAATTGCCCTGTTCTGTTTATTCCCTTTAAAGCATTTGTCATTGGCTGCTGTCGAAAGACAGGATACTGGGCTAGATGGACCACTGGTCTGACCCAGTATGGCCGTTCTTTTGTTCTAGATTTCTAGATCATCAGGGATTAGGAAATAATCCCCTTGTAGCATCCGCATCCCTGGTTAGTGAGAATCCTCTGGCTTCAAGAGAGTGTTTCAGGACAAGTGGGACAGGCAGCCTTGTGCCATTAAACTGCATGGAGCCTGGCAGTACACTGCAGTGATGAACGGTTGGTGCAGACTTGCTAAACCCTGAAGATTGGGGGAGGTTGCAGATGGTAAGAAGAGACTGGCTGGAATGAGTTTCTTACATCACTTTCAAAAAGCAACCCTTTTCATTTTTTAAGTAGCCTGGGGCTGAAAGGACACTGGGACTGTGGCTGGTTCCTCCATTTGACTGCTCACAAGGAGAGGGACGTCTTTCTAACTGCCAGTTCAGTCTCATGCTGGGATTGGAAAGTCAAGCAGGGTTCTCCTCTGCACCTGTTGTATTTACTGGGAATATTCAGCTGTAAACTGAGGGCAGAGCATGTCACTTTAGAGGGACCTTAGCTAACAAAGTTGGTGATCCATGAGCCAGACCCGACCCCAGCTCATTCCCCGGTAGCTGTGTCGGCTCCGCGGAGCCAGCAGTAAAGTTTTGTCATCGAAAGCAGCAGATCTAATCTCCACAGCACCAATTGCCATAATATCTCAGGGGTGGCTCTAAATACATCAGGAACAGATCTGTTGAGGGGGAAGGTGCTCTTCTATCTTCACCGTACTATAAGAAAATGGGACCTGCTAACAGTTGTAACTTGCAAACCAAGAGACAATATGGAGAATCACATCTCATGCTGAGGGTGGTCCCTTCAGGGTTCAGAAAGGATTCCCCTACACATACAGCTACACTAACTGGAGGCAGAAAAACTTGCAAGGTATATCAGGGAGGGTCTTCCCCATTTTCTCATGCTTCAGGCACTGGTCAATGCGAGAGACAGGAGGCTAAATCAGCAGGATCAGTGATCTGGTTCAGTATGGCAAGCCCCATGTTCCTAAATCCATTCTGCCCTCATTGAGAGAGCCTCAAATACAGCCTAGTTGCTGGCTGTTGCTTCCCTGCAGCTGAGTTGCATTAACAGGCTGACCAGTGCACTCAGGGGACTCACCTGCTCTCGCAGAAGTGCCATCTGCTGCCTCATCTCCTCCTCCTTCTTCCGTAGCTTCTCGTTCTCTGCTTTGATTCGCTCCCGGTCTTTGTGTTCTGTCCTGTAATCCGCCTCATAAATTTCTGTCTGTGAAAGCAGGAAGAGATGCCTGTCAGTAGGGGCTTGGAAGCTCTGTCACAGCCGGGTAACCGGCCAGTACACTAGGGAGGGATGATCATTGTACAGTCTTATGCTGATTGTCATGCAAAAGTCATTGCCACCTTTTGGGGACTGGTCATGCTAATGTCTTCCCCTTGCTACTCCAATAATACTACCTCGTTCTTATATAGCCATCTCAAAGCGCTTAGGGATCATTATCCCCAATTTACAGATGGGGAAAGTGAAGCAGAGAGACACAGTGACATGCCCAAGGTTACCCAGCAACCCAGTGGCAGAGCTGGGACTAAAACCCAGGTCTCACAAGTCCTGGTCCAGCACGCTAGCAACTAAACAACACTGTTTGAACTCTAACAAGGTGGTGCTGGAAGAATGCTTCCAGGGTCGCTCCAAGCTGGGAGGTTGGGGGATTAAAATGATGCAGCGGGGTGGTGTGAGCTGGTGAAGGAGCAGAGCACAGAGCCAATACTCAGTCCCTCCTGCGAAAGGTTGGAGAGGAGTAGTGCACATGTTCGCCTGAGACTAGCTCCCTCTCCCACCTGCCTGAGCAAACATTTCAGTGAGGTTCTCTTTTCTCCTTCCCCTCCCCCCAGCAGTCCCTTTCCCCATGAGCACCCATCCTTCATGACTGATGCTGAGTTACTTGCAGGGGTCGGCACCACCATGTTGCGTGACGGATACTTGACAAAATTACCGTACTTAGTGACGGACATGGGGGGGGGAGGGGGGGAGGGTTATGTCATTGTCATTCAATTTTAAAATTACCACGGACTTCAACATTTTTATCATGGACACATTGCTGACCCCCGGTTACCTGGCATTTCAAGGCCTCCAGCTGGTCCTTCAGGTCAGTCACCTCTTTCACAGGATCCGAGCTGCTATTCACCTGGGCCAAGTGCTTGCACTTCCTGGGCTTGTAGGACTCACCCCCTTGCACCTTCTGACTGGCTTCTTCGTGCTTTTTGGGTGAATTCTCCTTCAAGCTCTTCCTGGGAAGCGGGAACTGGGCATCTACAAATTCCTCCCAGGGCACAGATGCCAATACCTCGGAGCCCTAAGGAAGGAAAGGCTTAAAGGTCAGCTGTTGGCATCATCCAGCACATTGGTGACCAGCTTCTTAGAAATGCTAAATGGTCACATGTACATTGGGCCCTGGGTGTTTCATTCTCTTCCTGGTCACAATACATTAGGATAAGGGACAGTAGTTTGGTCTCTAGGTGACAATAGGGGGAGGGGCTGGGTGGGGCTGTGTTTGACACTGAATCTGTTGCTTATAGCGAAGTCATTCTTGGGTAGCAGAGCCTCACAAGCCACCCTCCCATTCCTGTAGCACTGCTGCAGGAGCCAGCCTACAGCCTTCAGGGAGCCAGCAAGACAGGCCAGTTCGGAGTGGCTGCATGTGGCACCGTGATATGGAAACAGCTGAGAAGCCCTAAATAGGTCTTGCCCATGGTAGGAGATGGTACCATGCATGAGTCAGCAGGTAAGAAAAGCATGAAGGTAAATTTAAGGTCTCCAGGTGCCCAGCCTAACAAAGGGGTTCTGTGCTACCAGAGAAGCTTGCTCCTGAAGACCTGCATTTACTGTCAGTCTCTCTGGGGAGATTTGAATCTCCTCTGCATTTTTCAGTTTGTTTCAGATATTTTGGATCATGAGCCATTCCAACTGGAGGGCAACTGAACTGTTCAAGACCACATCTCTCTGCTACCAGCAACTCCATCTAAGAGCCACTTGAAACAATGGGCTTAGCAAAATAAGGCTATTGTATGATATAGGGAAACAGTTGGTCCAGTAGATAGGTGTGGCCTGGAAGTTGGGAGATGTGGATTCTAGTCTCAGTTCTGCCACTGACCTGCTGTGTGACCGTGGGCAAGTCACTTCCCCACTCTGCCTCAGTTTCCCCATCTGTTTAGAATGTAAACTCTCTTGTGTATGGCCAGGGCTTAGCAGAACAGGGACACAACCTGGGGCCCATAGACATTGCTCTAATACAAATAACAACAAAATAAGATGTCTGCACTGGCTCTCAAGCAGTGTTTGAAAGCTTCAGCATGTCTGTAGCTGAAATAATCTAGTACAGTTTGGCTGGCCAGTGTGGATGGGGCCAAGCTATAGTGGAGCCTCGATCTAGCCTCGATTCCTAGCCAGGTTTGAGCACTGTTGTTTTAACACAGTTGGATCCCCATCCATGCTGGCTAGCCAAACTCTGGAGCACATTTGGGTGCAATTGTACTAGCTGTGGTTATCTGTACTTCAAAGCCAGGATAGATGGAACTGGAGTCCTTCGGAAAGTCGGGGGAAGAAAGAGAAATTATAGGTGCTGACAGGCTGGTGAGGTCACATGATGTGGCATATACATTGTCAATAATTCTCCCACTCTTGTTCTAGCTCCACCCAGAGAATGCTGGTGTAGACTGGGTGTTCTGATCTCCATGTCCTCTAAACCTGCTCTGAGCACCAGGCCGTCCTCAGTTGTTAAAGAACAGGGTTGTGGTGGGAGCTGGACTCTTTGTGCTGCTGAGAATATTTCTTTGCTTCTTTCATTCTGATATTTGCATCCCGAACCTCAGTAATTTTGGCTGAGTCAAACTTGCTTAGGGTGACCAGACAGCAAGTGTGAAAAATCGGGACGGGGGTGGGGGGTAATAGGAGCCTATATAAGAAAAAGCCCCAAAAACCGGGACTGTCCCTATAAAAATCGGGACATCTGGTCACCCTAAACTTGCTTAGTGCGTTGTTGTTAATAGAGTTGGCTACATGCTGCAGCAACTTGCATGGCTCCGGGACATTGTCAAAGCCATGGCTGTGCATCAGCACTGACCTGGTGTCTTTCACACCTAGCAATATGACAAATGCCAAGCACAGGTGGCCTTTGAGTCTACAGCTATGAGCTGGTCTAAAGAGTGTGGGGTTCCTTGCCCTTCCTGAGTGAAAATGGAGGTGGTGGCTGTTTTCTGTGCAATAACAAAGCTGGACTCTTCCAACCCAATGAATCACTTTCAGTTGTGTTTGTAACACTGCAGCTTTGGTACAGTCCCCGTTCTTAGACTCCTTTATGGGAGGAGGAGGAGGGTTTACAATGAACTTACAGCCGAGGTCCTCTTCTCCCTGACGTGGTGCTGTCTGCCTTCTAGCTGCCTCACGTACTCCTGTAAATGCTGGTTCTTCTTGAGCTCCTGGATGAGGGTTTGTTCGTAGTACTCCCTCTTGTTCTGCAATGGGGATGGACACAGTCAGAACAGCATCTAACATTCAAAGGAAGCAGACAGGCCCTGGATGCTACTTGCAGCATCCTAAATTCACATGTGGTAGGAAAGGGGTTTCTGTTCACTGATCTTTCTCCACCCAGCCTTACTGCACCACTTCCTGGAAATCTATGCTAAGAAGGGAGCTGCAGTGTGTCTTTCGCAAGCAGCAAACCTATGTCCTTTACCTCCCCACCTCCCTCACAGTCAGTTAACTCATTGGTGTCTTCAGTGTCACCGAGGGGGTAGTACACTGGACGAGGCTCTAGTGGTGGCCAGCTTTGTGACCTTAGGCAAGTTGCTCTGCTTCTCCGTGCCTCAGTTTCCCTAACAAGGAGATAATGATACTGGCTTCCTTTGTAAAGTGCTAAATAAAAAGTGTCTTCAGTGGGCTCTGAATCAGGCTCGCTGGGCTTTTCTCTGTTCCCGTACAGTTCCTCTAGATGGTATGACTCCCTGATGAATTTGATATTAGAGATGAGGAGAGTAGGTTTGGAAAACAAGCTGGGTATTATGTATCCCTTCCTCCTGCCACCAGTATTTTTAGGACTAGGCAAAGGCCCATCAGATTCACTTCTCTTGTCATCTAAGACAGATTTGAATCAGGGCTTTTCGCAGTGCAAGAGAAGTGCAGTAACCCAGGGGCTCACCTACCGCTGTAGCTCTGACTGCAGGGGAGGCTGGTGCCTCTACCCCGGTGCTTCATTTCTACACCACATGAACACAGCAGGGTGCTGCTCTGCTTTCGGGAGGGAGTAGGGAAGAGCCCTTGAGGGAGGCAAGAGAATATTGCTACTCAACGGAAAAACTGACCTGCCAAGTAAGACTCGAGTGGAGGAGATTGGCTGACTTGAAAATCTACACCGAGCCACCGTCTCAGGATTTGCTGCCTTAGTCCCTCCCCGGTGCTGGCATGTGCTCTCAATACAAGCCTAGCGCTAGGCGCTTTGCTGCATGCCCAGAAAGTAGCAGGGGCTCCTTTGCTCACCTGTTCGTGCTCAAGCTTCATGGAGAGCCTCTCCGTCTGCTGCTTGAGGATAACCACCTCCTGCTGCAGGGCCCCCATCTTCTGCTGCAGCCCCAGGGTAGTGGTATGGTAAATTTGGTCCCACTCCTGATTTAGCTTCATGAGCTGCAAGAATGGGGCAGAAAAGCCACAGGTGAGTGTAATTGCCCTTCTGGCCGCACAGGGAGCAAGTGTTCTCTGCGCCAGACTAACCCCCGATAGGTTATGCGTGCGCTAGCCCATCACAGGTGAATGTCACTCAGCCATTCTGGGCCAAGTGAGAAATAGCTTCTCCTGTTGGAGCTTCTGGGGAGATGATGGGGAGAGAAGGGATTGGGGATAGGACCTGCCCAGGACACTTGTCTTAACAACTCTGCTCTGGCTATGGGCTATTTAATTATTTTAGATTCTAGCCCCAGGGCACTTCCTAGGCATGTAACAATGGAAGGTCCCGGCCCCAAGGGGCTTCCATGGGAGCAGGACTGAGCCTGGGAGATGTAAGTCTAGGGACTTGTCTTCACTAGAGCATTGGCTCCTGTTGGTACATGACGCTGGGGAGTCATGGTAGCGAACACGATGGTACCCAGTGTAGACTAGGGCGAGCTGTGCTCAGCATTAATTCTGGGGGTTGTGGTTAAGCTCATGCAATTGTAACCCACACATCTCCTGGGTGTGGTGATCTGTCCCCTCTAGTGGCTCCGAGACCACTTAGGGATTAATGAGTCTGCTACAGCCTTAGCTAAGAGCCATATGGCTTTTAATTCATGCAGTAGAGGCTCATGCATTTAGCTCCATAGGTCCCAGGTTGGATCCTGCCCGCTGATGACCGGGGTCTGTTGGTGTTACACAATGACCCAGCTGGCAGACAAGATCCAGCAGGATCACAGCCTGATTTGATACAGGGGAGCTCACCCTCTGCCAGTGCTGCTGCCTTGGACTCCGTACCCTAAGTCCAGTATGTGACTGCACTGTCACCTGGTGCTGGAGGGAAGAGACTAAAGATGAAGATGTGGCTTCTATGGGGATGTAATTGCACCCACTATTGTGATATACGTGGGGCATGACTTGGAGATCAGAGCACAGCCGGACCCACACAGTGCTACTGGGAAAAGGGGCAGATCTGGAAGGGCTCTTAGTGCGTGAGGAGGACTGTACACCTGCATGCAGGAGCTATTCTGCCCCCTACTCACCCCCACCCCCCGCTAGCCAAGGAGATAATGAGGGAGCTGTTCATTGGACTGGAAGGGACCTTCTGGGTCATTGAGTCTGGTCCTCGCTATCATGGGCAAACCCTGGAAGGACCAACAGTTTCCTTTTGGCTGGCCCTGATTGACATAGCATAGCTCAGTACAGGGCGCTGGAGAGGAGGGGCTGAGGGTTGATCACACTGCAGGGGACAGATGGGGTGTGAGTGTGCACCAGCCACAAAGAGGAGGCTCAGAGCACGCCTGTAGCTTGCGTGAGGCGGTGTATGGCCCAGGGAACTGAGGCGGGGGTGCCTGTGCTTTGTTCACCTCCTTGTTGATGCGCCGCAGCTCCGTGTTCTTGTTGAGCAGCAGCAGCTTCTCCTCGTCAGCCGAAGTCACTGTCATGCTCTCCGAGATGTAGGTGACGATCTCCTCCGAGTCGTGTCGGTTGGAGATGACAGGCTCACTGAGCACTCGCAGGGCGCCCTCCCTGCCAGCATCACCAAGAGAGGAGGAAAGTCAACGAGGGGGAAAGGAAGGAACGGGCACAACTCCCATTCTTCACTGAGGTGTCTGACTGCAGCACCCACTCCTCTCTGGGGCCCTCACCCCAGGGTGCCCCTCCCCACCCACTCCCTGTGCAGGCACCCTGCCAGCACTGCCCTGATGCTCACATCAGCGTCCTCTCCAGGGAGTGACATGAGGGTCCCAGCTGACGCCCTGCTCTTCCCCCACACTGGCTTCCCAGGAGCAGCACCCAAGAAACACAGCAGGGCTCGATCTGTGCACAGAAAGCTCTCCCCTTACCCGGGTGTCAACATAGGGGGCTGTGACCCAGCCTAGCTTAGCAGGCTCCTCAAAGCCTCCAGCTGGAGAACAAGTTCTCTCTGATGCATTCCCGTTCCACTAGAACACAGTCACGTACTGAAGAGGGCTCAGAGTAGTAGGGTTACATTGATCTCACACAGAAATTGGGGAAGTTCTTGGTAAGTGGTATTTGCATACGTTAGATTTGCATAAACAACTTCATTGAAAAGGGGTTTTGAAGGGGAATTCAGCTAGAGAGAAGTGTGTGTGAGACTGAGACACTATGAGCCTAGGTTCGTTCCTGCAGGCCTCATTCTGCAAGCTGTTGAGCCCTCACATCTCCCAGGGCCACCCCTCGGCCCTCGCACACAACAATGGATAGTGTGTCACCAGAAACTGTCCCTTGGAAGGTTTGCGAGTGGAGCCGTGAGTGGGATCCAACAGGTCACCTCTAATGAGCACGCCCTACCTACTGTCATCCCATACAGTAATTCTCAGTGTGTTAAGGTCACACTGGGTTTGCAGGTTATCTGATTAAACTATGACTATGTAGATCATTGTTGCTACCACTGTTATATAACTGCAACAAATCTTGTACAAAATGTGGCATGTAAGATATGAAATGTGGCATGAAAGACTATGGTATGCTGAATATGATTGTGCTATTTGTATGCATGTATCATTTTTGTAGCTGTAGTTAGGAATACTAACTACCGTATGTACCTGTATTTTTAAGGTGTTTGCTTCTGGGTGTTTAGCCAACAAGGTGTTTAGCCAGCACATTATGAAGGAACTATTCAAGCAGAATGGCCCATTAAAGAACACTTAACTTACAATTGAAGATGCCTATCTACTCTTAATGGACTTTCCTGCTATGACTAAGCCAAGTCATGCATGGACATGTGACCTGCCTATGTGACTCCAAACTCCATCTTTTACCTGTAATTTTCCACAGTAAGAACAATGGGATTCCCTTCCCTTGAGAGACGCTATAAAAGGCGCTGGAAACATCTCCATCAAACCTCTGGACTATGGACTTATACTAATGGGATTTATAACCAAAGGACTGAGGACCTTCCAATGATTTGGAAGCAACCAGAGACTTGTCAAGCCAGTAGTTTATTCCATCAGGGCTACAAGCCTGATCCAAGAACTTTGCATTTATTGTATGTATTTGATTCCTTTAACCAATTTTAACTCTCACCTTTCTTTCTTTTCTTTTTATAAATAAACCATTAGATTTTAGATGCTAAAGGACTGGCAACAGCATCATTTTTGGGTAAGATCTGACCTGGGTGTGTGGCTTGTCCTTTGGGATCAGAACAACTTTTTATCTGATTAAATTGGTTTTAAAGAACCACTCATCTATAAGGCTAGTGTTTTTGGTGGTGACACAAGGACTGGATTACCTAAGGAAACTGCTTTTCTGACTCTTGTTAGCAAGTGTGGTGAAACAGAGAAAGTTGCTGGTTTGGTATATCTCATGGGAGAATAATCACCAGTTGGGGGGGGGGGGTGTCTGCCCTATTTTTCGGCAGTTTGTCCTGAATTTGGTATTCTCAGTTGTGACCCACTGAGGCACGGTTACACCCAGCCTACCCGCCCCACAGCCCAGCACAGTGCTGTAGTGAAATGTCCTCTCACTGACTCCATGTGACTTTCGTAACCTAGACAGCACCACCGTGCCTTTGCAGTTATGCTATGGGGGTACTGTAAACAACCACAGCTAGAGTGCACCTGACACAGCTAGAGTGTCAGGCTACATTTGGGGGTCAATGGGTGTTGGTGACACCTGAGGTATTGTTCAAATCTCTATTTAGCAGATCTATGGTATTAAAAAATAAGCCCAGAAGGTCAGAAATCCACCACACACACAAACACACACACACCAGCCTTAAGATTTCAAAGGATCCATTTTTAACTCCTTCAGGCTCCTAAACAGTTTTACTTGTAGCCTTCCAAAAAAACAACCCATCTGCTTATGAGTAAGTAAGTGGTTCTGACCAAGAGGTGTTCTCATGTCTAACAAAGGGATTTAAACCTCTCTGTCACTGAGCACAAATCTTAACAAAGGATCCATGACCAATGCCTCCAGAATAGCTGTCTCCTTTCCCCACGTTCTTCCAAAAGCAGAACTAAGAGAGGATCTGTGCAATTTTACCTCTAAGGAGGGGAGGGGAACGGTCACAACGTTATGAATCGAAGTCAAATCCCTTCTCAGTGCCACAGGGCAGCCCCATAGAGTCTTTACCATGAGCTGAGCTAGCTGGGGACCATCAGCAATGGGAGAAAACTGCCTGGTGGAAATCACAGTGTGATCTCTTTTTTCCACTTTATTTAGTTATTTCAGCTCCCCTTGATGATTGAAACTGGAACTGCTTAGGACAGCAGCAGCAGCAGCCTCGTGGGACTCAAACAGCCCCTCGCAGTTCGCTGGAAGGGGGAATTGGAGCAGAAGTACAAATATTAACATATATTTGCATTTTGTGGAAACACCGAGAGGTTTGAATTTCAGTAATGGGTCAGGGCTTGAGATCATGGCACTAAAACCAGGTCTGAGGGGGAAAGCAAGATGGGAATCAGAAGAATTTTATGGGCTGCTATCTGGAAAGGATTGCTTTGTACCAGCAGGGAGCTGGAAATCCCAAAAGCTTGCCAGGCAGATTCACCAATCTTTCCCGGTCCTTCTGGTTTATGTATTGTGGGACCTTGCAAGCTTCATTTGTCCCTTGGACTAGCTGGCCAAATATAGCAAGTGCTAGACCATATTCCAGTGTAATCTTCAATTACTGGTGTCCCAGGCCTTTGGGGATTCATTCAGGTGTTGATGGAAGAATGCCTTAAATTGCAACAGTGTTTTCATTAGGCACAGCTTCCCCGATGGTCACTAATGATGGACACTCTCTCAAATGAAACACACCTACTAATATCCAGCACAGTGTGTCATCCCAATTTGCCCTTTGGGTCCCAAAAGGTGCAAACTGATCTGATGAGTGCCCAGACCTTAGGGCACTGCCACGCTTGTGTGTCTTCCCAGGGAGAAAACCTAGCTCTTGCATTTCTAAGATATGTGTTGTGCCTAGCAAAACTGTCCTAGCACCAAAGCAGTATTTCCACCATGCCCATGCTCCAGACAGGAATCTCTACTGTAGGCTATTGCTTTTGCCTTCCAGAGATAGGTGCATTGTGGGCTTGCCAAAGGCAATAGCCCATTGGTGCAGTGAGCCCATGGCTCTACTGATGTTTCTGGGCTTGTTTCTCACATGTACTGATACAAATCCTCCCTCCTTTGCTTGCGGCCCAGTGCAACCTACATTGCTTCCTTGGCCTAGGCACAATGCTATGCATACAGACCAGGCATGCTGCACGTGGACAGCATCATGACTCTTTCCCTTCATGCCCCTGGGACGGGGATGTCTTGAAATGTCTGTTTTCCATTCCCAACCCCCCTTCAAACCAGCCCAGTCTTACCCAGGTATCTTCACTGGAATAAATCAGGAGCATGGATGAAGTCTCTCCCACTCCAGGTACCAAATGCACTTGTTTATTGGATGCCAGATCAGTCCACATAACCAAGCTCCTGGGCATGAAACCCACCTTACCCATCACTGAGTTTCTGCATTTGCTACGAGGCCACCTGGCTGGACAGGGTGGGCTATGTGTGTGTTGCACTTAAACACAGATGTGCTGGCTCAACTCCGGGATCTTTACCACCATGTTTATGTTGGATCTCAGGTCCAAAGTCTCACTGCCCAATTCTTCAGTCAGGGTTTTCTCCTGGGTCCTTTAGTGGGATCAACCATGGGGATGCTTTGCCGGATCTCTCTGAAGCGTTTCTGGTACTGTCTTTTCCATCGATGAGGTGCTCAGTGCAAGCAGCATTTGTCTCATACACTTGGCAACTCTTAGAAATTAGCCAGGCCTTTCACTTCTTTCCAGGATGGTCCTTACGACCACACACCAGCCAGTCATTAGAGCCTGGGCCAGATCTATCAGAAGAATGAGAAGTGGGGTTTGGGAACTGGAGCTGATCAGAACTGTGATCCTGCAGGTGTGCTGAGGGGTAGCATGGAAGCAGGTTTCTCCACCCCCCACACACACACCCTGTTCTCAAAATCGGCAGGCCCTCTGCAAGCAGGTACTTGGACACCTCTCGGACTCCCCCGCATGCCCTGTGCCTCCAGCCACCCCTAAAACTCAGAGGTTACATTAGAGGCAGCACAGCTTCCTCTGCCCAAGAATCTGTTTCCAAGGCAGCATCTTCACCAGGCCAGTCTCATGGCGGAAGGAAGTGGTGATGCTGATACAGGATGCACGGGCCCCAGTGACAGGAAACTCTGACACGAGACAGTTAGGACTTGAAAAACCCACCCTGCTCCCAGTTACTTGAGCAATGATGGGGTTCCCCCTGCTGGGTGGAAAGCCCCCCTACTCATCACACTTCCAGTAAGGTGCACTCACTACAAATGTTGCCAATGAGCCCAGTAAATGGGCAGGAAAAGTCCACTGGGGTGGAAAGGTTCCTGTGTAAGGGGCCAACCTTTCTAAGTTATGTGGCTAGGCAATGCAGCCTTTATCTTCTGGCTTCTAAGCTAACCTAGTGCTGGAGGAAGAGATCCTTTTATCTCCATGGGGACTGCAGACCTCTCCTTATCCGCACAGCAACCTTCTCCTATGCTGCCCTGCCATGACGCCTGCGCCCTGGGATGCTGTCACCTGGTGTGACAATACTGAAATAACAGCGTGTTAAGAAAAAGCAGCCTGTTTGCTGTTAACGGCATGGGACTGCAAACGGAGGGCAGCCCCCGGGCTTGGATCACTTGCCAGATCATCCCTTGGTGGCACAAAGTCTGGCAAGCTCGTGGCCCACGTGGAGTCCTGCATGGGGAGAGTCCTCGGCAGTAATGATCGGAGGAGATCTTCTAGCAGGGGATCTCAAAGCACTTTACAGAGGGGGCTTGGTATCGTGACTCCAATGGGAAACAGAAAGGCACAGAGAGTGGCAGGGCCTGACCTCATGCAGGGAGATACGGATAGAAGCCATGATGCCCATCCCTCTGCCCTGCCCGCAGTAGCATCAGCAGAGTCGGTTCTCCTGCAGGGATGGAGACTGCATCAGGAACATTCCAGGAGGCAGAGGAACAGAGCTGTGTTTTGGTTTATTTTGGAGCTGGTGGGTGCTGTCTGTTTTCTCACCCCGCTCGCTGATGTGAGGAACCTGACAAAGGGGACGGGCTGTCATCAGCTGGTACGTTCTCATACTCGGGCTTTCAAACCATGGCAATAAGAGAGCATGGGAGTCTGGGTTCCCAGCAGGTGTAGCAGGCAGAGTCCAGGCAGTTAGCACTGATATCCTGTGCTGGTTTTCCAAGTCCTTATTCCCAGTGACTGAACCCCGTCCTTCCTTCGTCACTTACGCCATGCCAGCATGGCTGGCTGGAGGGAGGCAGCTCAAGGGAAGAAGCAGAAAATGTGTGTGTGGGGGGGGGGAGGGGGGGAAATACAGCAAGAAAGGCCAGCAGGGGTACTCCAGAGACAGGGGAAGGGAGCCAGTAATACAAGGAAAGACACTTTGTTTTTGGAAACATGGAGTGTGAAATCCAGGCCCCATTTCTACCTTTTTACCAAAACTCAAAGGCTCGGCGCTGGTTCTCATGTCATCCAAACCAGCTCTCCCATCCCTAAAAATAGCCTCTCTACTTGAGTCCGTGGGGGAAGTATCACGGTAACAGTGTAAGTGACAATACTTTGACTGGGTATCTGGCTGTGTTGTGCTACAACAACCTGTTGTGCAAGGGAGCTCCAAAGTGCATCTACATTGATCTCCAGCACCCAGGGGGTTGTGAAGTCAGTAAGTACATCAGTTAGAGCTCCATCTTCATTGTGTAACTTGTTCTCACGCAGCCTGTCAGTGGAATAATCAGTGACATACCTGGTGGGAGGAGGTGTGTTACTAACAGGGAACTGGTTATATATATATATGTAGCTTGGTGATCCTACTATCAAACCTGATTGACCAGGGGAATTTCACTGGCTCTGCATTGTTCCTGGCTGACTCACTCCAGACACAATGAGATTGAGTGCTTGCCTAAGAAAATCTATTTAAAATTTGAGCCAGTTAAATGGGTGCAAACCCCCAATACAGACACACACAAACTGAGGGGGAGGGGGAGGTTTAGGTTGGACATTAGGAAAAACTTTTTCACTAGTAGGGTGGTGAAGAACTGGAATGGGTTACCTAGGGAGGTAGTGGAATCTCCTTCCTTAGAGGTTTTTAAGGTCAGGCTTGACAAAGCCCTGGCTGGGCTGATTTAGTTGGGTTTGGTCCTGCTTTGAGCAGGGGGTTGGACTAGATGACCTCCTGAGGTCCCTTCCAACCCTGAGATTCTATGATTCTATGAAACTGGTTTAACCCTTGCTTATATCGATTTTAGCTTAAATCGGTAATTTCCTGGTGCACCTATATTAGGGGGCTGCCCTAGTTTGTCTAGATTGAGTTTTAAATCCTACATATCTCACTGTCCTAGTACAGACAAGGCCGCACGTTTTGTTTCCGTTCAAGGCTGACTGTTCACTCCTGGCATGTGTGTTCTGGGCACATTAGTTCAGATGTTTAGAGGGCTGGCAGATTAAGCCTATCTCTAGCTGGGAGCTGTCATGAGACTGCTGTGTGTAGGGAGATGTAACCGTGTATAGCTATCTCCCTTTCCTGGGAGTTGCACATGAACATTCAAGGAGGGCTAGGTGCTGGCTCTGAACTGAGGGGTAGATAGACACCTAGTGAGTTAGTGACTTTCAATGGGAGTTAGGCACCACACCTGTTATCTGCACCTTGAGGCCCCTAAATCCCTTTGGAAATCTGTCTCTTAGGCCCCATCGACGCTACCGTAAGCAACCACACTTTAAAAGGATTTAAACTCCAGTGTGGTCAAATGGGGTTGTAAATGGACATGGGCCTGAACCAAAACCCATGCCCAAACGTAGGGGTATAATGGAATCTGGGTGCAGCTTCGGCCCATCTCCCACTCTAATGACAATTTGGCCAGTGTGTTACACCCAGAGAGGCACCATCTGCAGGCTGGGATGAGATAACCAGAGGAAATGAGGGGTAGGTATGGTTTAGCACTATCCACGCTGTCTGACACAACTGTATATCCCCTTCTAGTGGCTGGCTGAATAGAGGATAGTGGCCTACTACTATTACTAACTAGTGGAGTTATTCCTTTAGCGCAAGTGGTAGAAGCTCGTGCTTTTGGCAATGAAGATCCCTGAGGATGATCCATGGTGGTGGGGTTCTTATGTGTATTAGACACACCAGGCTTCAACCTGAGGGAGGGTTTAGGATTCTTGAATGATACTCACATAGGGTTAGCCCTTCACACACTACGCCGCCAACCTGTGATCAAGCCCCATTGAACCACAACTGTATTTAAATTGGGCTTCAACTCAGGCGTGTAGTTTGAGACACCTCGGGCTTAATGTTCAACAGTGTGGAGCATCTTCATCCCCCACTCACTTTAGGTAGAGTTACGGGTGCTCAGCACTTCTTTGGATCAGGCCACAGTGTCTCATGTTGAGCACCCAAAATCACGGGGTCAGTTTCTCCTGCTGCATTCCTGCGCGCGCCTTCTCTTGACCAGAGCTGCCTGCAGAGCAGACTCCATCTTGGCCACGAGGGTGCTAAAGTTACATTAAAATTTGGGCTTAATTCTGTCTGCCCTGTAAAAGCAGCCTGGGTCTCTGCTTGGAAATAGCATACAGCATTCGCCCCATCAGTTCCTTAAATATCAGCTACTACTACCATGATGTAATGGGACCAGCCCTGCACACCCTGACTCTTGTGGGTAACCCTCACTCACACAAATAGACGCACTAAATAACGCCAACTCATATGTATGAGAGTTTGCAGGATCTGGCTCTCTCTCTTTCTGTGTAGGTGAAACAGGATGCTAATCAGAATGATGTGATTTTATCATCTGGCATCTTATGATCTACTAAGATCAGAGTCACCTTGGTGCTTTGAAGATGTGCAGTAAAGCACGGTGTCAGTGCTGAGCAGTGTTAATACTACCTATGATTTCAGGAACAGTCAAGTCCTTCAAGTATCAGCCCTGGAACCTGTGATCGGAAAGAACTAAATAATTGCTGGTTGCAGGTAAGATTTCACCTGTGCAAATGAATCTCTGTTGTTGTTCAAATAGCCTTGGAGGCCAGAGCTGGGAAATCCCCCCTGACAGGTGCCAGAGCTTTAATTGCAATGATGTTACGGTGTCTATTTGTAACTCTGCATATTCTCAGAGGTGCTCTAGGTAGCTTCTCCCCAGCATACCCTGCATGGGAGTAGCATGGACTACATCTCTAGCTAGATTAGCATCGCTGTGGGTTATTTACCCAGACATAACCCAGTCCAATCTGAGAACTAGGATCCATGTGAGGGCCTTTGATTTTTGGATTGGGCTGTGAGGTTCAGTCCCTGCTATGGGCAGGAGGCTTAGACAATGACTCCCATGTTCACAGGGTTCAGCGAAAAGCTGGAAGGTAAGAAATGTCAATGCGTATTAAATAGATCAGTGAGTGCATGTCCAGTGAGCCCAATGATTATGCGCTGTCACAGGAGAGGCCTAGATGTGGGTTGGTTTTTTTTGGAGGGGAAGGGGGGTCTCACCACAATTAGCACTGACCCTCCCACACACACACACTACATACATGCCTTATAAGCAGTCCCAGCAAGGAGAACAAAGATCGAACTGGCTATGAAGACAGAATTCCCCTGTCATTCTCAAAGGGTCTGTCCACACCAGGATAAATGGTGTTTTTAAAATGAGTAGGCTGTTGGCAATAGGGAAAGAACCTAGCACCTCTGAATGTACAGGCATGAGCCTCTACTTGCCTGAGCTAAAAGGCTTTGTTGGGCAAGTCAGGGTGTAGCAGGAGATCACCCTCTATGTGACACAGCCACCACTAGGGGGTGACACACACAGTGCCACCTTGAGTGGGAGTGGCTTACACTAATACTAGCTCGTGTTCAAATCCCAATGTAGACAGGGTAAGTAGCAGTTTACCGGGATCGCAATCTGGGTGTCCCCTAAAATCTGTGCTAGGGTTTGCTTCACCTGGGCACCAACTACCACGTGCCGTGCCTGCACTAGGATTTTATGATGTGTTAGCTATCAGGTTTTACAAACACACCTAGCGTGGAGAGGCCTAATGGTGCCATTAGGGCAGGAATGATGCACACTAGTGGGGAATCTTAGACACTGCCTGCCTCTGCTGTCCCTGTTCTTGGGATCAATAGGACATCAGTCTCCAGGGCTGCCCAATCGTGCAGCACCTTTTACAAGCATTGCAGTCACTCCCATGTCATCTCTTCCAGGCAAGGGGCCATTTTTTGTTATGTGTTTGCACAGCACCCAGTACAATGGGGTGGGGGCCTCCAGCTGTGGCTACAGCACAAGCAGTAACAATAAATACAAATAGGGCTGCCGAATGTTGCACAGCTCACATGGCAGCCATGCATTAGGCAGCCCTGTCACACATTCCTGCATCTCAGCTGACACCTCTCACATTCTTCTGGGAGGATTTTTCTGCAGTTGCATCTTTTGGCCACTATAGGCTGCTGTAGCACTTACTGAGCAGTCAGCCCACCCCTCCTCCTTCACTTTCAGCTTTGCTGCCTCCCATACCTCTCTAGCCCCAGCAGCAACCCATCCAGCTCCTCACTCGGATTCCCACTGCCCCACATCCTCAAGCCCCTACCCCAGCCACTGCTCAGGGCTGGGTGTGTTGACCATAAAAGCTTACGCGTAGTCAAATTCTTTTCAACTACACACATGATCTTGTTAAACCATTTGCATGAAATGTCACAGGTGGAGCAGAACAAAACTTGGCAGGCGGGCTGGCTGGAGACTGGGCACCTTGGAACTGGGAATGTGTCACCACACTGACCTGAGACAAGAACCAACCTTCCTTCCCAACCCAAGCTGCTTTCCAATTCCCAGGGCCTTCTTGAAACTAGAGGGGTGAGCAGGGCCGGCGCAACCCATTAGGGGACCTAGGCGGTCGCCTAGGGCGCTGCTATTTTGGGGGCGCCAGCGCCCCGTCCGTCCGTTCAATTTTGGGGACAGGACCTTCCGCCGCCGCTGTTGGGGGCGGCATTTCGGGGGCGGGACCTTCCACCGCCTAGGGCATCGGAAGAGCTGGCGCCGCTACTGGGGGTGAGGAGCCGGCAGCTCCATTTCCTCTCCCCTGCAGTAGCAGCTCCCACTGCCATCCCAGACTGGAGGGGTTGTGGGAAAAATCCTGGTGACGGTGGAATCAATGGGAAAACTCCCATTGAAGTCAATGGAGCCAGGATTTCACCCCATGTTTTCTTTTTCTTTCTCCCATGACCTCAGCCTCTTCTAAATTTCTCATTAACATCAGCCTTTGCTGATCCCTACAAATCATGCCCAGCTGGCACTGCTTAGGCTAGTGGTCACTGAGACCTCCCTGACAACTAACTTATACGTACTCACCTGTCTCTAGTGGAATTTTATTCTCCCAACCTGCCCTCCATGACTGCCCATTCACCTACCACCTTCTGTCTAAATCCCAGATTGTGAGCTGCCTAGGGCAGAGGCTGCTTTTGTGTTATTTGTCTGTCCAGTGCATTTGTCATTTGTACTGCGATAGCGCCAAGGAGTCCCAAGCACGCCCCAGGACCCCATCATGTCAGGTGCTGTACACACACACAGTTCTATGGAGGCCCTTATCCTGCCTTCATCACCGCGGTATTAAGCATGTGGTTCGTTCTCTCTCGCATCCTCTCCACAGGAGGAGAACTGTGGGCACAGTGGAATGGTTGGTTTTGGGAGGGGTTTGGTTTGGGTTTCGTTTTTAAATGCTATTGCTGCTCTGTGTGTGTGTCAGAGAGGGCAGGTAGGAGTAACCCAAATCCTGACTCCGCCTGGCATTTGGAGTGGAAGGTAGCTTGTGATGGCCCTTAGTTAGACCAGCCTCTGAGAAAAGTCAGTCTCCTGCATAGACAGATGGTCTCTGCCCACTGGGGCCCTGATCCCTGCCTGGGAGCCTTAAGTGCTACTTATCAGAGGGGTAGCCGTGTTAGTCTGGATCTGTAAAAGCAGCAAAGAATCCTGTNTTGTGTATGAAAGAAAACAGGGCAATGTGTGAATACGGGGTCTGCTAGAGTCTATGAGAACAATGGGCCACCTAAACAATGCTTGTAGGTCCTGAAGGTTACCACACTCACTAATCATTGGCTCTGTGTATACTTCACAGAGGGCTTATGCAAATCACTTGCTCATTGATATGCAGAATGTACAGGCTCCATCTGCCCAGAGGCATGTAGCTGGTCAATTTTGTTTGTTTGAGTTTCAGGTCAGTAACAAACATTTTATGTGGCAGAAAGCTGCTATTTACTGTCTTCAAATATCTGAACAAAAACATGTGTGTGTGTGTGTGGGAGAGAGAGAGAGAATAAAATGTTATGGGCCAAATCCTTAGCTGCTGTAAATTGACACAGCTCCATTGGAGTAATTGGAATTACACCGATATATAGTAGCTTAGGAACTGGCTCTATCAATCTATCTAGTGGCGTCTATTGTAAAGTAAACTAAAATGTGAATCTTGGTGTATCTAGTGCAGTATAATGGCCGTCCCAGGTTATTCCAATGCATTGCGATGCGATGTTTGTTATGGGGCCAGATTCTCAAGCCGTCAATTCCCATTCTGGCTCCTAAATAAGGATCGGTTCAGCAACCAGGAACTCCTAAGGCCAGATTTTCAGACTGAGATTTTCAGCACTCAACATCCACCCAACATGCTGAGCTCTTGAAAAATCTGGTCCTAATTGTGGCCCTAAAATTCCAGCTATAGTGGTTTTGACCCAGATTCTCAAAGGTATTTAGGTGCCTCATTCCCATGTAAATCACTGGGCACCTAAATTCCTTTGGGGATCTGGGTCATTCTGCTCAGAGTGAAGCTGTTCATCAAAAATAATTTACTTCCCTGAAATGTTATCCCAACTTCCAGCAAGCTCCTGTCTATGCTGCATTTGAAGCTATGCTAGGTAGAAGAGTGTTTAAGAGCAGGAAAAAGCAACAGAGAGTCCTGTGGCACCTTTAAGACTAACAGATGTATTGGAGCATAAGCTTTCGTGGGTGAATACCCGCTTCGTCAGCCACAGGACTCTCTGTTGCTTTTTACAGATCCAGACTAACACGGCTACCCCTCTGATTCTAAGAGCAGGAAAATGACTATAGAGAAAAGTTACCCTCTGATCCCACAGCACTGTCCCCTGTGTGTACTGAGAATCAGATCCGAGTACAGTAATAAATACCTAGATAGATGTCTTTCCTGCAAATGACAATGCTCTGCTCCTGTCAGCTCAGCCAAGCCACCACAGTGATGGGAAGCTGAGTGAGGTTCTAGTCTGGCTCATCTGTCGTTATTGTTATTAATAACTAAGTTTCGCTCCAAGAATCCTTATTACGGGTGATGATGATGCACAATTTAGAAAGAGCCCAGGGTGATTCCCAGGTTTGTAAGACTGTCAGACAGAAAGTCATCTCTTGACTGGGAGACCAAGCCAATTGAGACAAACAGGGATGTGCGCAGAGCCACTGGTTCAGTCACTTCTCAGAGCTGGGCTGCCCTTTAAAAATGGCTGCTGGAAACACGGATCTAGCACAGTCTTCCTGATAGATTCATAGGACTGTTTTTTCCTTCAAAGAGCTGGTCTCCAGCTACCCCAGCAACGTGGGTTTATATTGTGATTCTTGGGGAGGTGTGTGTGCTGGGGGCCAGAGAGCACAGGAACCATGTTAGCAGCCACTGGGGTTCAGCAGTGAGCAGGGAAGCTGCCAAGCCATCCAGAATTGGATTCTGGCTCCCACAGAACAGAACTCCCAGTCCACACCTGTTTCACAGCAGCACTGATGTCACAGCTTTGGCCACAAGCACCAACCAGTGCCTGTTGGCCTGGTTACATGCCTGTGTGTATCTATGTATACACACACACCTTCTGCTCTGTATATATGTCATAACCTGGCAGCCTAACTCCCTATGTCTTCCCTTCACACACGGCCACCAGCCTCAGCCCTTCTCTCAAACTTCCTGCTGCTCTCAAGGCACCACGAAGCACTCCTTTAAAAAGCCCCCTGCAGGGGCTCTCTGGCCCCCCGCGCTGAAGAACAGGGCAGGGCGTTAAGAGGTGGTAAAGGCAGTCCCTGGGGCTTGTTTCACTTCCCAGCTCCCTTGCCCGCTCCCAGCTCCCCCCTCCAGCAACTGGGGGGAGGGGGTCACAGCTGATGCCTGTCGCTCCCTCCCGGCTAAAGCTCTGATGGGACCTAAGACCCCCCCTCCCCCTCCTAATAGCCCCCGGCCCCGCTGGAGCTTTACCTACCCGTTGAGAGCCAGAGCGTCCTGGGATCTGGCCAGCCGGGGGCCCTGCTCTAGGCAGAAATCCAGCGGGGGGGCCCCTCTCTGCAGCTCAGGCAGGAGCTCTGCTTTGTCGTGCGGCAGGGCGAGAAGGGGGCCCGTCTCCATGCTCCGGGGCTGGGGCTGCCTGTCCGGCACGCTGGAGGGGCGAAGCCGAGTGCCAGGCAAGGAGCCGCCGCGGGGCACGCCCCTAATGTCACGCCCCTAGCGCCCCGGTCTCTCCGTGTCGGTGGTGTCGCACATGGGTCCCGCTGCGGATCGCAACCAGGAAGCGTCGCTACTCGCTCGGCGGCGCTGTGGGAGTTTCACCGAGGAAGAGGAGTCATCGTCAGCTGTTGGGTGAGCAGAGAAAGTTACTCACGCCCGCAGCGCCGGTGACTTTCTCAATGGCAGGGAGCCTGTTCCATTCCCCCCCCCCTCCCCCCGCACAAAGGGCGAGGGTGTCTGCCCACGCACTCAGTGTCGCAACAGTGGGAAGTTTGCAAAGAAACTCATGGTCCCCGAGAGGAGCGCACATCCCACCTTTGGCCTTTTCAGGGGTCTGCAAGGGGAGACCCTTGTTACATTTTCCAGGGACGTCATTTCTGGGCTATATTTGTACACTGATTATTTTCATTGAGAATTTCCCGACATAACAGTTCACACAGGATGCAGCCACATTCGCCCAATGCAGATGTACACATGTGTGGTAACACACACGTTCATACACACAAGTCACGCGCACATACAACGCATACCCACACACAGACTCTGACACAATTCATACACACATACAGTAGTACCTACAACACCCAAAGAGTGATGCACAATGCCCACACACACACAGAGATACAATTCATGCAGAGGTGCAATGGCACAAGTGCACACACACTTGATTACACAAATTATACTTGCACACTATAGACTCCACACAATTCATACACCAGATGCAGACACACAACTCATCCTCATTTCATATGATAGCTGGGCAACATTTTTTAGCTGACACTTGCCAATCTGCCAAAAAAGTGCAGATTTGCTGACACCAAAACATGTCATGAATTTTTGTTGATTCTACCAAACAGTTCATTTCTGAAAATAAATGCTTCCCAAAATCTGAAATAATTGAAGTATTTCAAAATGAAGCTTTCATTTTTCAATTTTTCATTTGGAACTAATTTTAGTTTCAAATTCTCCTTTAATTTTATTTTTTTTTAAGTAAAAAATGTTGAAAATTGGTCACAATTGAAGTGAAATGCTTCATTCAACTTGAAACTTCTTTTTCTTTTTGATTGGCTGAAATTTAAAAAAAAAACATTTGTTTTCAATCCAACCTGAAACAATTTTTCTTGACATTTTGAAATTGCCCAATGAACTGAAAAATCAGTTAGTTGCCCAGCTTCAGTCACAGACACAGAAGAGCACATGCAATTCCTGTCATACATGTGAACACAATCAGTGCTTAAAGTGGACAGAGTTGTAAGGGGTCCAAGGCCTGAAAAAAAACCCCAATCAAGCCAGGCCACTGAAGGGTGCACTGTAAGCCCTGTCATACCAACCGCATGAAAATTGATTTCAGCTGAGGTATGCTAGACCCTCTGCTTTTCTCACACAGTTCATCAGCCACATACTGTAACAAGCAAGCAAACAACTGAAACCAATGATGATGCAGAGTTCTGAGTGGAGAAAGCAGCCCAGTTACCCAGTGATAATAATCTCAGTGTGGGTAAGAGTGAAATCAACCACAAAGCAGAAAGGGGCGTCAGTGGGTGGCCGAAGAGTGTATATTGACAAGGCATAAAGGTTCAGTGGCCATAAAGGACAATCATACCAACCCCAAGTGATACGACTGCTCAGGATTTTGGTATGAGAAGAAACTCCAGTAAATGACGCATTTTCAGTAGGTTTGGCTGCTCCACACACTCAGCAATCCGTGTGATCAAGGCCATCCCCAGTATCATCTGTATAGCACTCTCCCTGCTCCACAGCAGGGGCCACTTAGTGGAAGGAGCACACAGGACCATCACGCTGAGACCAGGGTGGGTCCAGTCCAAGGCTGGTAAAGTAGGCTGGTAAAATCTAGAGATGGGTTCTAGCAGCTGATCCTGGATCCAAATTCTCTTTACGTTCAGGGGCGTCTGGTTCTGGGGTTGTGGCATTTTCCAGCACTGCCTAGAAGGGGTTAACAGAAGGAGTGGGGGTGTAGAGGGAGGGAGCTCTCCCTACACTCACTGGGGAGGAATATCCTTTGCTCACTCCACTAGGTGGAGAAGGCGGAGAGGGAAACTGTGCCCCTTCTGCTCCCCCGCTCCCACCCATTTAACTGCTGCTGCTTATAGCATTTGCAGACATATTGCTCCCCTTAGACCCTGTGAGGGGCCTTCCATGTTGTGAGCGCCTGGTGCCGATAAAGCTTCCTTTAACAGAAACCTGGAACTGCTTAAACACTGAGGGTACATCCACACTGTACACTAAGACCAGGCTATGACCCAAGTTTCAGCTCAAGCCCCCATTTGGTCCACACACAGATCAGTCTGACTTGGGTCAGCAAGCACTCAGAACCCCTACAACCCCGCTGGAAGGGAGGGGGGTGGGGCAGAGCATAAATCTTGCTGTGACTTGGGTCCAAGCCCTGTCATTTTGCAGTGTGCACCAGGAACAGCGGAAACCCCCTAAAACTGGGATCCACCAGGGCTTGAACTATGGCCCCACCCCCCATGCTGCTCCTTCCCCTGAGGCCCCGCCCCCACACTGTCTCTTCCCCCGAGGCCCCGTCCCCACACCACCTCTTTCCCCAAGACCCTGCTCTCACACTGCCTCTTCCACCCATGACCCCACCCGCTGCTTGCTCCTCTCTGCCCCCTCACCATAGTACCTGATCCCCCCCACAATCTTTACAGCTCTGCCCCTGCCTCCAACAGCTGTGTGAGGTAGGACTCCCTGAGGCTCCATGGTCCCTATTGTACAGGTGGGAAACTGAGGCACAGGGTGGCTAAGGGACTTGCCGGTGGTAGAGCAGAGAACTGAACCCAGGTCCTCTAATTCCCACCCTACTACCCTAACCACTGGATCATCCTACTTCAGGACAGGAGTTACCAATCACTCACTGTGTGACTGTACAGCGCCTGGCACAATGGGACCCAGATCTGGGTCAGGCCTCTAGGTGCTACTGGAACATGAATACTACCAGCACTATCTAGGCAGCGACTAGCCAGGCCATCCATGATGTGGGTCAGTGGTTGCTGGCTTTGCTGCCTTTTGTTCCAGTCCCAGCACATGATAGCCGGACAGCCACCAATTTCTGCTTTTGGGTTCTGCTTTCCTCCCCTGTCCAAGTCACACAGGAGCAACCCAGGGGGTTTGCATCTGATGAGTGGCCGCGGCTGGGAATTTCCAACTCAGCAGCCTCCGAGGTGAGAGCGCGCACACAGCCGAAATGCAGAAGCACCCGCACCATTTCCTGGAGCCCTGCGCTCTGTGATGGCCCTTATTGGTAAATAACTCTTCACGCTGGAGTGGCTGTGGAATCAACGGGGGAGGGAAGGGAAACAAGGTCTCCACCACCCACAAAGCCTCCAGGCTTGGGAGAGTATCAAGGTGAATGAGGCAATTCCCACCAGACCACCCACCCACACATCTGCAGCTTATAAATAGATCAGTGTGGCTTGTTCCGCTGAGCTGGGGAGTCACCCCCCTCCCCTGTCTTCTAGCAATGCCGCAAGGGGAGGGGATGGAAGAGTCTTGGCCTTGTTTTTTATCTGTGTGTAGATATATATAAATACAGACACTTTGTATTCACATTTAACCCTTTCTGTCCTGTTCCTCCAGCTGTGTTTGGGCCCCGCCTCTTAAAGGGGAATGCCATTATTTCTTCTTGGGACCGGATGGACATTCAGGGCACTGCATTCTCTAGAGCTGATTCTCAATTACTCCAGTACTGCTTGGGGCAGGGAAGCCACCCTGTATTCTGGGCTGTGCAGGAGCCTACTCAGGCCCTGGTGCAAATTAGAGCAGCCTCAAGGCCGCGCTTACACACCCTTTTCATGATCCCTATAAGCCCTGGAGAGCTGGGAAAAGCCATAGTCCAGTGCATCCTGGCCATGTCCGCAATCCCCCCACCCCACTATGCCAGGGGCTGGTGCAGAGCCTTCATGCCAACTCTGTGCTGGTTGGGGACCTGCACCGGGGGATCCTTAGGGAGCCATCTCTGCCTACCTTACATTCCCTTTACACTGCTGGAGTGGCATAAAGGCTTGTGGGCCCAGAACTGCAAAGGTATTTAGGCACCTAACGCCCTTTGATTTCAATGGGAGTTAGGTGCCTAAATATTGCCTGGTTTCAGAGTAGCAGCCGTGTTAGTCTGTATCAGCAAAAAGAACAGGAGTACTTGTGGCACCTTAGAGACTAACAAATTTATTTGAGCATAAGCTTTCGTGGGCTACAGTCCACTTCTTCGGAGCCATGCTCCTTAGCACAATGCCCCTAGGACCATCTCAGCTGCTATTCAGAGCACAGTTCAAATCTCCATGGATCTGTCCCACCTGCTGGGATCCGAGCTTCCCATAATCCCAAGTGGGTGTTGCGAGGCTGTGTTGTGACAGTGATCATATGAGGGTGGCATGCCCATAGGCGACCAGGCATAGTCTGTATCATAAGATTCCAGGAGTGTTGCTGTGTGTGTCACTCTGAGGCCTAGAATGTCTGTTGAGTCAGTGTGAAGCGATGGAAACAGCTAGCAGCATGGCTGAGAGCTCTTTTTGTTCTGAATATCACCAGGTTCAGTCATCACTGGGATCACGGTCTGGGCTTTCGGCTACAGTATGGCATGAGTCTATGCCATGCCCAGAGTCCTAGAGCTCTGTGATATCACAGGTGACTCCACCAGGCACCACCCTGACTCTAGAGCTAATTTGGATGCAACACATTTAATTGGTTGTGTGAAGGAGGCTCTCCCAGATGGTTGCTTGGCCCAATTGCCACAGTTCCTGCAGCATGGCTTTCAGTTCCTACACTTCAAGCGCTGCGCCCAGCTCCATGCAGTGCTAACACTTTGTGCCAATGCAGTTATTTTGTCCACTGTGGGAGAATTACCTCTCTGCAATCCAAGGCACAGAAGCATCAAGACCTGATTCACAAGCTGCATGGTTGGAACTTGATCCCTAAGTCCCAGAGATCCCTAGGCAAGTCTTTCTATCCCACAACACGTTGTGAAACATTCCCAGAAGGCACTGCACCAGATGGTTGCACATTGCACACTGGGATACCTACTCATGGTGCACCACACTTTGCGTCGACACGAGCACTCCTGGTGAGTATACGCAGTACCAAGTGTGCGATATGCTAACTGCTGCGGCTGTACGCCGACCTTAATTGTGTCACAGTCTGTAGTGTAGACGTGGCCTCAGAGGTGCTGAGCAGCTGAAGCTCCAGTGGATTTCAGTGGGCACTAGTGAGTGTGCAGCACTCCTGACAATCAGGTCCTTGACTAATGGCAGCTGTCGGTCCCCTCCTGCAGCCCAATCCTCCCTGCTGCTCTCTCCTCCTACCTTCAGCTCTGGATTAGCCTCATCCCACCTGCCTCCAGAATCTGAACCCCAAGGCACAAAGCAGCTGATGGGATCCCGGACTGCAGCAAAGTGAGATGAAGACCTCCTGGAAGCAGGAATTTCCCAGGGAGATCTAGCTCTGTGCTGAAGGCCAAACCACAGCTCCTCACACAGATTCAGACAGGGAAGTGGGTAGCTCACCTTGGAGCTGACACTAAATGTCTCTTGCATGCCAGAGCTCAGCAGAAGCCATGCTTTGCCAAAGCAAACTGGTGCCAAGTTTCCCCCACGGCATGTGATCCAGCCTCGGTCTGAACAGAAACCAGGCAGGCTTCTCTGGAGTATTTCCAAAGGCAGTGACACAGAGGGGTGATTGTTAGCTAGTGTCGAGATGTTAACGAGTAATTGATGAGGGAACCCATACTTCATAGCCTGTATAGGCCAAGCTCATGGCACACACTCTTTGTATCCCTCTATTCCACCTGCACACGCTCCCCGTGTGCCATCCTGCTGTCCCCCTCTATTTCAGGGACTCCCTGCAACTCCCCTACCCTATCCCCCATGCCAGGGGCTTTGTGTGTCCCCCATCTCCCTTTCTGTGTGCCCCTCCACCACATGCCAGGGACTCTGTTTTCTCCATGTATCCTTCCTCCCCGTGCCAAGGACTCTGCATTCCTCCTCTGCCCCCCCTGCCATTAAGGCTTGTCTATGCATGGAATTATTCCAGAATAGCCACTCCTGATTAACTCCATGTGTGGACGCTCTTATTCCAGAATAATGGTGCTTTGTTCCTATTCAGCTTAGCCTGGTTCAGCGGGGGGAGGGAGGCATTCCTCAGTGGGTTATTACTTTGGAGTATAGTCAGTGCTAACTCAGAAGAGAGAGCCCCATTTTCTGGATCACCTGCCAGCCATCATCTGGCATAGGATTTCCCCTGGAGGTCTCCCATACCCATCCAAGGCCTGGCTGTGTACAGGGAGAACCTTAAGTGAAGGCACTGAGACCTGCTAGGAACTGGCATCCTGGATTAGACCAATAGTTCATTTTGCCCAGGGGCCTGGCTCTGACAGCAGACAGGCCCAGCTGTTTCAGAGGAAGGTGCAAGAAAGCCCCCTAGGGGAGTTATGGGATAACCTGTCCCCAGGGAAAGTTTCTTGCCAACCCCTCTTAGTCAGAGGTTGGGGCTTATGCCTTGAAGCAGGTGAGTTTATATCCCTTCCAAAACAATTGCTTTGTTAATCCTTCCTGTTATAACTCTGGATGTTTCTATTAGCCATATAAAAACTCATTCCTTTTTAGGGAGGATTCTGCTAAGCTTTTGGCCTCCAGGAGATCTTATGGCAATGAGCTCCATTGGCTAATTATGCACCGTGTTTAAACATCCATCCTTTGATCAGCTGCCAATTTGTTAGGAGCTTTACTGATCACAACTGCACTGCCTGGGGTAGCCAGGCAGGATGCATTGCTCTCCCTAAATCCTGGCTCAATGAGCAGCAGGCTCAGTGTAAACCCAGAGGTAGATTCTTCGAGGGCTGGTAAACTCCCAATCAAGATTCTGGAAAGAACACTCCCCAGCTATTGGGTAGGAAGCATTGTCTAGTAGGTAGGGCACTTAGCCAAGACTTCAGAAACCTGGGTTTTATTCCCAGCTCACCACATGTCCTCTGTGTGACCTTGGACAAGTCAATTAAGCCGCACAGTGGCCTTAGTTTCCTCATCTGTAATATGTGGATAATACTTTCCTACCTCACTGGGCTGTTGAAAGGCTAAACTCCACTGATGGCAATATGGTGCTCAGCTGTTGATGGGGGCTGGCTAGGTGTGATGAGTTCGGTCACAGAGACCCCCTTGGGACTGTCACCTGACGTGCTGAGATTACCTCTGAGCCTGTTTTCCCTGCCAGGTTGGGACTCCAGAACCCTGCCTTGTTGAGCCAGACACGTTAGCCTGCTGCAACACAGATCCAGGTCTGGTCCATGCCCCAGAAGCTGCAGGCTTTAACCAAAAACTGCTCAGCAGGTCACCTATCTCCAGACACCCAGCTCTCAATGGGATGCAAACCCCAAATAAATCCGTTTTACTCTGTATAAAGCTTATACAGGGTGAACTCATAAATTGTCCGCCCTCTATAACACTGATAGAGAGATATGCACAGCTTTTTGCTCCCCCAGGTATTAATCACTTACTCTGGGTTCATTAATAAACAAAAGTGATTTTATTAAGTATAAAAAGTAGGATTTAAGTGGTTTCAAGTAATAACAGACAGAACAAAGTAAGCCACCAAGCAAAATAAAGCAAAAAACACACAAGTCTAAGCCTAATCCATTAAGAAACTGTTTACAGGTAAAATCTCACCCTCAGAGATGTTCCAATAAGCTTCTTTCACAGACCAGACTCCTTCCTAGTCTGGGCCCAATCCTTTTCCCTCGTACAGTCCTTGTTAGCAGACATCTTAGGTGGAAACTAGGGGTTTTCTCATGACTAGAAGTCCCTTTGTTCTGTTCCACCCTCTTTTATAGCTTTGGCACAAGGCGGGAATCTTTTGTCTCTCTGGGTCCCCAGCCCTCCTTCTAAATGGAAAAGCATCAGGTTTAAGATGCATTCCAGTATCAGGTGACATGTTCACATGTCCTGTGAGACCCCAGGCTCCATTCTTCCAGGGCTGGCCCGCATGCACCCAGGAAGGTTTGCAAGTAAACAGACCATTTACAACCAATTGTCCTAGTCAGTGGGAGCCATCAAGCTTCCAAACCACCATTAATGGCCCACACTTTGCATAATTACAATAGGACCTCAGAGTTATACTTCATATTTCTAGCTTCAGATACAAGAAAGATACATACATACAAATAGGAGGAATATATTCAGTAGATTATAAGATTTGTAATGATACTTTACAAGAGATCTTTTGCATAAAGCATATTCCAGTTACATCATATTCACACTTATAAGCATATTTCCATAAAACATATGGAGTGCAATGTCACACTAGGTACCTAGGGAGATAGCCATTGCAATGCTGACCAGCTGTGACCACATCCCAAATGGGTAGGACTGGTTACAGAGGCTATACTAACTCCAAGCCCTACCTAACAGCACTCCCAGTCCCTCTGACAACAGGACCCTGGAGCAACGCAGCAGGTAAAACCACGCTGGATCTTCTGCAGGAGGAGATGACCAATGCAGTTGGTCGTGGAATGTGGAATCAATATAATTAGATTTAAAAATACCCCTAATTACACAACAGACTTCAACTGTGCAGCTGTGGTTAAATTGGACTGGGAGACAGAAGTAACTTTCTGGGAGATCAAGTCAATCTCTGCTGGGGATTCCCCCAAGCTAGGGAATTTTTCATCCCAGCGGCATTGGCTCTAGCAATGGCATCATTTTTAAAGCCTCTTCCAGATGCATGAAAAATACTGAATTAGATTAGACAGAAATCATAGGGACGGAACCTCATCAGACCAATCTGGTCTGGTATCTAGTCAGACCAGGGAGCCATCCAATCTGGAATTCTGCCTCTCACAGTGGCGCTGATACCTTTGGCACAAAACCTCCCAATTTCCCAACCAGGCCTCTGGGCTGCTGTGTACTGCTGTGCTGGGAGGACTGGCAAGGGGGTTGTACATTCCTTCCTGACCTCCACCATCGAGGTGGTCAGCTGATGATGCCCTGAAGCATCAGGCTCGTTCATCCCATTGTTAACATGAATATCTATAATGTCCTTTTTAGAAAAAAAATCCAGACACAGTATATGGCTCTATCACTTCCTCCAAATGAGCCAGATGCTCTTCAGGCCTCTGGCCTTCTCTGTATTGGGAATTACCATCAATCAATGGTCAGCACTGATATAGTTACACCTGTGTCTCTCCAAGCACAGACAAAGAAAACTGATTTGAACTGGCGGAGTTCCCTCCTGCTTGGAGCAGAAACCGTCTCTCACTATGTGTCTGCAGAAAGCCTAGTGCAATGGAGCCCTAATGTCAGTTAATAAAAGGAGGATGCACTGATGCAGCTATGTCAGTTGCCAGTCACTGATTGCTGGACTCAGAGCAAGTTCCCAGTGTAGACAAGGCATCTGCTGAGTACATGCTGCCTGTAGGGGCATGTCCTTGGATTTCTTCTTACTGGTGGTGGATTTTATCATGGGAAACCCACCCCCTCCCCTCCCCCCACCAGGCAGCTTGACCAAGGATGCAGCAGAGAGAGGGCCCTGAGGATGGCTTGTTCTTGGTAAGGACTGAACAGACTATTAAGCCAAAGGAAAGGCTGGAAAATTAGTTCTGAATTAAACGGTTACATGATGTTAAAAAACCAGACTCCACGAGGGGAGGGTTAAAGCAAAACCCCCAGTTGTGGGGCATATGTTTGACTGGGGCAGAAGGTAAACTGAGGCAGTAGATGGTCCTAATGCCAAACTGAGTAAACAGTAATGCCCATAATACTCACTGAGGAGTCTGTTATGGAGACAGTACCCCCCGCACTTGGTGATATACAAGTGGAGTCTGCACAACCCAGTACAGATGGGCCCCACTGCATGTCTATTGGCATTAGATCAGCATGACTTCTAGATGGCAAACAAGTTTTGTCTTGCATTAATCACTTTAAAGAAGACAACCTATGAGTGGGTTTGTTTATAGGATAGAAGTAGGGACCTCTGGATCTAAAAGCATGATTCTATTTCTTGTGCTGAAAACCCAGACCCATTAGCTTGGAGGCAGACTTGGGGCTTGTCTAAACAGGACAGGAAAATTAATCTGAATTAAATTTTAAAGTGGATTAGTTAAACTGTATTAAACCACTGTGTGGACATTCTTATTTAGAATTTAAATGGCCATGATTCAGTTTAGCTGTATTCACTGAAATAAACTTAACTGAGAAAAGGCCACTTTAATTCTGAAAAAGAGTGTCCACACAGGTGTAATAAGGTTTAACTAATCCACTTAAATTTACACCTTTAGTTAATTTGGATTAATTTTCCTGAGTGTCTCTGTGTAGACAGTCCTTATAAACCTCTTTATAAAGTCCAGCCACTAAAGGGGAACAAAGACCCACATTGGGTAACAGGGGTCAGATGCTGGAACGCAGAGTCTCCCAAGGACCCCACCCCAACACCCATAACTGCTGTTGTATATGCATGGAGGAGCAAGTGTGCGTCTCAAAGCTCCCATGAGCAGCTTTAGCTGATTCCTTTTTCACACAGCTCTTGGAAGTGATCTGTCAAGTAAGTTGTTTAGTTCTGATCATTTCTCCTCCTGGGAACCCACTCCCACTTCTTGAATTGTGCCCCTGAAAGGTGAGCCAGCAAATGTCTCCCTCTTTGCTCCCCCGAGACAACGTGGTAGCATCACTTTGGGTGTAACTTACACCCTGTTGAGATGATCAGATGTACCCTTGTTTGTCCAGCACACTCCAACAGGCTGTAGATGAGTTGTGTCAGATCCATCCATCCATCCAAGTAGCCCTTCCTGGCCACCCCTTCACCCCCATCTCAAACACCAGCTTTTTCTTTTTGAAATCTCTAATTCTGAGTGGTTGCCGGTGATGACCGCAAATCTGTGTTGTCCGAGCTCAGCAGAATTCCCCAGTTACTCTCAGTCTCTGGGCTTGCCATTGGAGGTCCAGCTCACACCACATGTTGGATGATGTCACTCCTTCCTCCACCATCCTAATTAAAACCACAATTCACAGAACAGAGGAAATGCCTGTCATAGCTGGGGGGGTGTGACATTCCCTTGACTGTTATCTGGACCAGTGATCTGTTAGGTCACTCCAATCCTTGACTCTGGGAGCCAGCCTTACCCTGCTCTGCTGTGAGAACCCTCATTCCTGGGCTGTTCACACACAGCCTCTCGCATGTAAGCTGCTTGGATTGTGCAACCGAATGACACTAGCCAATATCTCCGGTCCCAGACACAACCCTAGGAACCTCCATCTTGCAATGTCCAGTTATGCCCGCTGGATGCTGCAACCTTATATGAGTTCGTCAATTTAACAAAGAAATTGATATGCACCATGCTTGTTATCCCAAGGGGAGTCTCTGAAACACTTCAAACCCAACGCACTGCTTCAGGTAAAATAAATAAACAGATTTATTAACTACAAAAGATAGATTTTAAGTGATTATAAGTCAAAGCACAACAAGTCAGATTTGGTCAAATGAAATAAAAGCAAAAGGCATTCTAAGCTGATCTTAACACTTTCAGTGTCCTTATAAACTTAGATGCTTCTCACCACAGGCTGGCTGGTTGCCCTTCAGCCAGGCTCTCCCCTTTGATCAGCGCTTCAGTCGCTTGTTGGTGGTGTCTGTAAATGGAGGTGGAAGAAAGAGAGCATGGCAAACGTCTCTCCCTTTTATCATGTTTTTTCTTCTCTCTTGGCTTCCCACCCCTCTGTTCCTGGAGAGTTTTGCCAGGGCTTGTTTTAAGCCACGAGGACACATTTTCAACCTCATAATTATATACATGAAATTACAACCTATAACATTACTATAACAACGATGCTCAGTGCATCGTGAGCCTTCCGAAGACACCCAACATGACAAACTTTGCATTGTCATATTATAAGGATGAACATGGTGGTGTAGGGTGTTCCCTTGAAATACAGAGTGTCACAGGGTGAACCACAAGGCAGTATGTATGCGTTCTTGTGGGTACATTCGGGGTATTCTGGGCACTGGGACAGTGGCATTTGGCTCTGCCTGTGTCGTTGCAACAAGGTTCTGATCTGGGGCTCTTCTCCGGACTCTGCTTTCCTCACCCTTGCATCTTTGCCTTTGGCCAATGAAGCCTGTAGAGGTGTGGTTGCTGCAACCTCCCTACCCATTTGCTCTAGCACTGTCACCTCTCCCCAAGATAGCGGTTGCCACCCTTACTGCCAATCCATATCGCAGGGCTGCAGGGAAAGTATTTCTGCTCCAGCTGAAACATCCGTTACCAAGGAAACGACTTGCTCTGGGTGCTCCTTTCTCGGGAAATATATCCCCGCCAAGCTCTCTGGTTAATTATTGGCCTCAGGAAAAGAAATAGCATCTGCCCAGCTCCAGCTCAGATGCAGACCCTTGGGGGAGGCGGGGGAGGCGGGGGGGGGGAGGGGAAGGGGTGCAATTCTGAATTCTTGTCACAAAATGAACCTCTGGTACCTGCCCTGTTTGGGAGGCCATGTTGTCTAGTGGTGACAGCCAGGTGGCCAGCTGTCAAGACTCCTGGGTTCCATTCCCACTGACTCACCATGTGATTTTGGGCAAATCACTCCACCTCTCTGTACCTTAGTGAGCTCATTGGCAGAATTACTACATTCATTTAGACCGAGCATTGTAGCAATTGGACACACTCAGTACAGTAATGCTAATGCTGCAGAGGGAATTTAAATGTCCACAGTTGCTTTTCAGCCTCTTGGACAGTGGGATCTCCTCACTAGCCCAGCGGCATCCTGGACTCCCTTATGTTCTGAACGACTCTGGTGCCCCCCTGAGAATGGAAGGGCATTGTCGGGTCAGCGGGGGATGCCCTTGTGGAATGCTCTGTTACCACTGATTCCAGGCCAGCATATGGCACATATCCTCCAGCAAGGTTGACTGCTGGGATCTCCAAGCACAGTTCCAGGTGTATCATGGGCATTGGCACCACCTCAGAAACATCCACTGTTGGAGAGAGGAGACTGGACTAGAAGAACCACTGCCCTGCTCCAGAACAGCTGTGTGCCTATGCCCATCCTAGGTAAATCTATGTGGTTCAGATGCTAAAGCCAAGGAGGTAAGTCAGTAGCTGAGGACTGGGATACCCTATGTCATTGCAATGCACATGGTCTCTGCTAGGCCTGAGGTTACTCTCCTGGGATATGGTGTCTGGGATATAGTTTCATGCACTTCTAAAGGTAAACAAAAACACAAACACATGGTATTACCCTGCCTGGGCCAGACCCCAGCTCTACTAGTGTCAGCGGTTGCTGAAAAGCTACACCAGGCTCGCTCTGTTCTTGAAGCTGTGCTGCTCTCTAGTGGCCATGAGCATTAACGACAGCAGGAGACCTCCCCTTTGTGGAGATGGCTTGGTTAAGGACAAGAAGGAAAGAAGCTAAGGAGGCGATGTGCCTTGGTCAGCCATTCCCAGGAGGCACAGGGCGCTGCCATGTCTAGCGGCAGAGCTTGCCCATCCTGACCCATCACCATGTCTGGCGTAGGGAAGGGTCCAAACACCAGATCGGAATCCCCCTCCCCTGAATGTTGGGGAAATCCAGACCTGGATCCGGAACTAGATCTGACCTTTGCGTTTCTGGCCATCTGAGCTCCACCGGGTCCAGATCTGCACTCCTTGACTAAGGGCCCATCGGTCCTAGCAGGCACGTCTTCGGGAGCTATTACATGGAGGTGTGTGCAGGGCCTTTTCTAACTAAGGAGGTAGAATACTCCTGCCCTCCCCTGGAGCTGGCAGGTGGCCCAGTAGAACCTGGGGTGAGCTCTGGGTGATGAAGGGCAGAAACCCTGACACCCGTGCTGAATAGTTGTGCTGTTTTTGAGGAATAACACCCCTCTACCCCCCGCTCATTGTACTGTAGAATGCAAAGGGGCCCGGGCGATAGGTTATAAACTTTCGTGGCTCGGTGCTTGGGCTCAGGTGTGCCATTGGTCACATGTGGCTCTCAGTCTCTTCCTTTATCCTCACAAAACCACCTCCTAGTTTATCACGGCTGCTGTTCTGTGCTCTGGACAGGTTTGCTGGGGCAGCCGGGCAGAAGGCCGGGCCTGGAAGAGCAGGGTGGAGACTCCCACAGCCATCCAGCCGCAGAGCTGGGGCAGGCAGGAAGCTGAGAAGGAGGGGAGTGCAGGGGAGTGCTGGGGTGGCTCACTGTGGCACATGCAGCTTCTGAACTGCACCTGGGATGTATGGGGATGGTGTGGCCTTCCAGGGGGAGGATAGTAGGACAGAAGGTCTTAAAGGGAAGCCCAAGGGAGGAAGCCAGAGTTACCCTAGGAAGCGGGATGAGTTTGGACTCTAGCTCAGGGTCTTGTCTCCACTGAGGACGGGTAAGGACTCGGGTCCAAATCCTCAAAGGTATTGCGGTGCCTAATTCCCCTTGATTTCTACCTTTGAGGATCTGGGCCTCAGTCTGCTCCACAGGCCATCAAGCTGCAAGATGGAGCCTTTCATGTGCTTGTGAGCTGCGTGTGAACCGCAGCCTTTGCTGCTTCCTAGTCCATGGCCCTCCGCCCCCGGGATCCTGCAGTGAGGTGGCAACGCTGAACTTGTAACAACGGCACAACCATTTCCATGGCAACACCAGATACAATTGGAGCTCTCTGATTGGCTGTCGGTGACGTCACCTATGTGCAGTGCATGAATCTCCACATTTAGAGGGAGGTTTTCCCAAGTTGGCGCAACACGCCCAGCTTCTGCGTGGCATGCGCTGATCTGCCAGGGTGTCTGCAGCCCAGTGCGGGTCTCTGTGTCTGGGATGCACAGAGAAGAGGAGGGCATTAGGAGGTGGGAATAAAGACAGTGTGGCAGGAGGAGGCCACAGACCCCTGTACAGAGATGGGCATGAACCTGCACCTGGATCCAAATCCACTGGAACCTCAGGGAAATTCAGATCTGCATGTGAACTGGGCAGCTCTGTCCCATCTCTGGTTTCTGGGGCTGCTGAAGTGGGTACCTGGGCTCTTGAGAAAAACTCCATGCGCTGAGACCAACTCATGCACTGTGACGGGTAGGGATGGGTGAAATGGATAAGCGAAAATAGTGCATGCCCCAAAGGGGCCTCTTCCAGATGCCAGAGCCTGCAAACACAGGGAAGGGAACATGTGGCCTAAGAATTACATAGGTGATTTCCGGGGGTTTGTTAGCCCTGGGCCATGGTTACCTTTATTCTCTCCTGGCTAATAATCACAGATGCATTCTCACGTTCAGGACTAGTTACCTACAGGGCTGAGCATCAGGGGAGCTGAGGTGCTGATCTGGTCCCCATCACGATAGCATTGCTTCACAGTCACCAATGGATTTATCCTTGCAACACTCCCGCCCCATGCCACGCTATTATCCCCATCTTACAGACGGGCAACAGAGAGACTAAGGGACTTGCCCAAGGGCAGAGTAGGGAATTGAACCCACGTCAGCACCCAAACCACTAGGCCATCCTTCCTCTCTATCTCCCTGTGCCAGGCGAGACCAGCATGCTGCTATATCCACGCAGCGCCCACAGCTGCAGGGTGCAGAAAGGCAGAGAGCCTGAAATTCCTGCAGGCAATTTACAGAGTCTGTTTCCCTAGCATAAAGTGGGGAAATGGGACCTCAGCCCAGGGGTGCCGGAACGGGGAGCCAGGGGGCCATGGCCCCCCACTTTTTATGGACGGAAGAGCGAGTGATGAGTGGAAAGGGGTGGAGAGGAGCAAGCAGAGGCGGGGTCTTGGGGGAAAAGGCAGTGAGGGAGTGGGTCCTTGGGGGAACAGGTGGTGTGGGGGCGGAGTCTTGGGGGAAGAGGTGGTGTGGGGGCAGAGTCTTTGGGGAAGGGGTGGTGTGGGGGCTCTGAGAGAAGAGGTGGTGTGGAGGTGGGGCGGGGCCCCGGTTCAGGCACCTGTGGCCCCCCCACTTTTAGAGTGCTTCCGCCTCTCCTCCCTCAGCCCTTCCCCTGGGGATATTAAGAGGGCACAGGGACCGGCTCGTCCTATATATCTGTGATGCCCTTAGAGTGGGGAAGGCACAATTGCTGAAACTGAATATTCCTGGCAAGACTATTGACTTTAAAATTGACTCAGGAGCAGATGTCACAGGACCATCACCTTGACTGAAGTCATGTGACCCAGCTCTGACTAGCCTTGGAGGTATTCTGAACTGCTTGGGCCAGTGTGCCACAGAAACAACTTACAAACACTTTGCATTCAGCTATGCATCCAAACCGCTGGGGGATGGAAAATTGGGTTTCTGGCAAAGGGTGAATTTGGCAGAAGGCGTTTGCTTGCCTGGAAACCTTCGGCCTTTAGTGGAAACAAGGTTTTTCCGACAAAAAGCTGACAGTTTCCCCTGGGGAAACCCCCCATTTTCTGATCAGCCCTCTTTAGAAGTAATGAATTGCACACTGACCTGATGGCATGGAGATGGGTACTTTAGGGTTTCTGAGGGAGAGCAAAGGCTGGCTCCTCAGTTGGTGTGAGTCGGGGTAGCTCCATGGGCCCTACATGAGTGGAATTCAACAGCACTGTCTGTGGCTTCTCTCTAGATCTGTTTTCCTCATCTGTTGAGCTGGTTGGATTTCCCACCCGGTGCCCTAGCTGCAGAAGGCAGAGGCTGGAATTCTCCATGGGGGTTCCCTGAGGGCATGGAGGCTTGGTCACTTGCGTTAAAGCTTCCTCACTCAGGCCTCCAGATCCCATCAACCCTGACAGCTAGGGCAACTGAGTCATCTCCATCAGGGTCCTGGGTGGAGACGATGCCCATCCAGCTCTGCTGCAGCCCATCACAAACAATGGGGACCGGGTGTCCCACAAATGCAGTGAACCCCGGGGAGCCACCAGATCAGGGTTTCTCCTACTGGTGAGGCTTCTTAAGAGAAGAGATGAAGCATCTTCATCCGGCCTGGACACCGGGGTTCATTCTCCTTGTTTGCCTCTCCCCTCCGTTTTGGATCCTGGCCCTGCCACTCCTCCTCCTTTGCCTCCTTGCTGTCCCACTCTCTGCCTTCAACCCAGAGCTCAACAGCCCCTGCACTCTCTGGCCCTGGTGTAAATCAGGAGTGACTCCCGCTGGTGTAAATGGTAGAGTAAGAGCCCCTCAGCAGGGGAAGACTCTGTCTTTTAGTCCCACCTCTCTTCCCCATTCCCCATGTATTCAGATCTCCAGTAGATTTGTGCCTTTTACCTTTTAAACTCTCCTCCCCCATCTGGCCCCAGTGCATTTGCACACTCCTGTGTTTCTCTTGCGCTATCTGATCATTCACGAAAATAATTTATAGCAACTGAGCAAAGCCAGGTGCTCTCTCTGCCCCTCCCTGCCCCACCCTTGCCCTTCCTCCAACCCCACAGCACAGACTACTCTCACCCTCACCCAGGGCGTGGCGAGCTTGCTAGATAGCACCAGATCCCAGAGCAGCTGCACCGGACCCATGGCTAAGTGGCTATGACAGGCTGGGCGTGGCACTGCCACAGCTGCCAGGGCATGGGGCTAGAGTGAGAAGCTTTCACTTCAAGAACAAATGGCAAACCAAGTGGTATGGGGAGGGGACAACAGTCAGAATACTTTTGCCCCGGCCTAGGTGGCACAGGCACTGACTTTTGGTTTTGCTGGTGGGTGCTCCTCTCTGCTCTCTTCTCTGCCCCCGTATGAGTTGGGGGGAAGAGGCTGACTGGGAGGCGGGGCAGAGCATGGGCAGGGCCTCGGGGGAAGAGGAGGAGTGGGGATGGGGTGGAGTGCAGGTGGGGCCTCAGGTGTAAGGTTGCCAGGTGTCCGGTTTTCGACCGGAACACCTGGTTGAAAAGGGACCCTGGCAGCTCGGCCATTAAAAATTCCAGTTGGCGGCGCAGGCAGGCTCCCTACCCAACTCCATATGACTCCCAGGAAGCTGCTGGCATCACGCTCTGGCTCCTAGGCGGCCAATGGGAGCTGAGGGGGCGGTGCCTGCAGGTGCAGGCAGTGCACACAGCTATGTGGTCGCACCTCTGCCTAGTAGCCGGTGGGAGATGTCACTGCTTCCCAGGAGCCGCGTGAGGTAAAAGCCGCCTGGAGCCTGCACCCCTCACCCCCTACTGCACCCCAACCCCCTGCCCCAGCCCGGATCCCCTCCTGCACCGGGAACCCCTCATTTCTGACCCCATCCCCGAGCCCACACCCCCAGCCCAGAGCCCGTACTCCCTCCTGCACCCCAACCCCCTGCCTCAGCCTGGAACCCCCTCCCACAACCTGTACCTCTCATCTCCAGCCCCACCCAAGAACCCGCACCCCCAGCCGGAGCCCTCACCCCCTCCCACACCCCAAACCCCTGCCCCAGCCTGGTGAAAATGAGCGAGTGAACGAGGGTTGGGCAGCATGAGCGATGGAGGGAGGGGGAATGGAGTGAGCGGGGGCGTGGCCTGCAAGAAGGGGTGGTGCAGGGGGCGGGGCAAGGGTGTTCAGTTTTCTGCAAATAGAAAGTTGGCAACCCTACTTGGGGGAAGAGGCTGAGTGGGGGCAGGGAAGAGCATGGGCGGGACCTCGGGGAAAGAGGCTGAGTGGGGGCAGGGCGGAGCGCGAGTAGGGCCTTGGGGGGAAGACGCTGAGCGGGGGAAGAGCACGGGCAGGGCCTCAGGGGGAAGAGGCTGAGCAGGTGCAGGGCAGAGCGCGAGTGGGGCCTCGGGGGAAAGACACTGAGCGTGGACGTAGGCTCAGGACAGAACGCGGATGGGGCCTCAGGGAGGAAGAGGCTGAGCAGGACTGGGGCCTCAGGGCAGAGCTTGGGCAGAGCGGGGGGCAGGGCCATGGTCCATGCGCTGAGGCTCACAAAATATTAAGCTGGCCCTGCAGGTGCTGAGCACCCCCTATTTTTTTTCTGTGTGTGCATGAGCCCCGAAGTACCCACAGAGTCGGTGCCTATGCTAGGTGGTACATTCCAATTGGGTGGGGTAAGGGACCAATCTTACAACATTCCTCAGCAGATCACTGGTCCAATTCGCCAGATTTCCTGGCTCTGCCACTGAGCAGCACTGGAGGGTTCATGGCCAGGTGTATTATTTGTATTTCCATAGCGCTGGGCAGCCCTAGTCATGGAGCAAGTTTCCCTTGCGTTAGGCGCTGTACAGACATAGAACAAAAAGACAGCCCCTTCCCCCAAAGAGCTTGCAAGCTGCGTATAAGATAAGCGACAACAGATGGATCCAGATAGACCGACTGGAGAGTACAAGACAACCCTGAGACACTCTTGGTCAGCATGACCGGCAGTGAGCTCAGCACGCCTGCAGCCTCTCTGTTGTCAAGTTTTCTCTAGGTGTCACGGCAAAGGCGAGTTCTAAGGAGGGGTTTGAAGGGATGATGAGGCAGCTTTGCAGAAGTGTATGGGGCGCTCCTCCCACACACAAAGGGGCCTGTTTGGAAATTTAACAAGCGGGCAATGGAGGCTGCCATCATGGGCCCATCGGAGGTGAGCGTTGAGCGCACGTAACCCCCTTCCCACTGCACCTGAGTGCAAAGCTGTCCCCAGGGGCGCCTCCCTCCTGACCCATGGCTGAGATCGCTACCATCGGCACCTACCCTAGAGCACAAGGAGCGGGTCTCTGAGCCCAGCTGACCATGAATGCAGATGCTGCTCTTGTGAGTGACAGGTCCTTTCCGGAATCAGCCCAAACTATTGGTAGCAATGACTCCCTGCAGCAGGGAGTGCCCCAGGTGAATGCTGTGCTCCTGAACGTGTCCCAGGGAGCTGACTCTGCCCGCCAGGAGGGGTGTAGGTCTCTTCACATCCTCACTGAACAACCCCTCCCCAATGCCCACAGCCCCTGTTGTTGGGACATGGAAAGACCTGGAGTGAAGCGCAGGTCCCCTGCAAAGTGGTGCTGAGCACACAGCTGCACAGTTACTGGGGACTTTCACAGGCCATGATGTTGAAGATACGGTGTCCTAGGCTTTGTGGGAACTCCATGAATCTGTGACTTGAGTCGTGAGCTCTATTAATCATGGCTATCCCCACAGCATGGACCCCCCCAAATCCCATCTCATCCTACACCAGGCTCAGTGTAAAACCTGGGATGGCTTCACTAAGGGCCAAGATCTTCTTTGGTTGTTCCCAGTCAGGAATCTGGATGTGACATCTCCAAGTCTGGCTCATCCCACTGCTGCTGCTAGGATGCTGCCCTCACAAACACGGCTGGATCAGTAGGCCAAGAACACAAGATAGCTGAGGTCTGGGGGGACAGGCTGGAAGGAAAGGGGAGTCTCTCACTCCAGACCCATGTTTGATCAACCTGCAAATATCATGCACTCTAGTTACCGTTATGGCTGCACGGGGGGATTCGGAAGGTAGAACAGATTACAGAGACCCACCCAAGAGCAGTAGAGGAACTTTCCTCCTTCAAAGCCATTTCAGTCCACTTGTTACTCTGCCCATTGCAGGCCTCTGTAGGCCCATCCCGAGCTGGGCTGCCTTTGTCAGACACACATGCCCAAAGAGGGGAGCCATCAGATGAGCAGGCAACAGATGAACACAGGGTACCCCACAATCAGGGAGTGTGCTAAATGGAACCGCCCAACTAAGGCCTTCAACCATGCCCCCTGTGACTGTGATCTCAATAGACCCCAGGGCACTTTTCATAAACCTGTGGTGTAGCTAATACCATTGTCCTGCCTGGATTCTCTGTGTGATTATTACTTCTGTTGAGCTGAGATTCCCCCTTCAGTTTTACCTGGAGGATTTTTTATTTACTTCCCCTCCTGAAAATCATGGAGTGTCATTGCTGTGCTGCTATACTCCACCCCCAGAAGTGGCTGCAGTTCAGTGGTTCATGCATCAAATGACTCCCTTTTGCACGCTGAAGGGGAGGTCTTCTGGCCAGTTAGTGCTCTGCCTTATTATCCTGGCAGACGAAGTCCTCATCAGTGGAGATCTGGGTGAAGGAATGGCCTGTTAATTATCCCCGGCAGCAGGATTTGGATGTTAAATGCAACTAAAGTTTCAATGGAGTCCAAGGGCAATATGCTGCATTAAGCATCCGGTCCACTTAACAATAGTGCAGTGTTGGTGCCAATGCTTCCACCCAGTCGCCATGGCCCATTCACTCCTTGGCCTCTCTACTGGCGTACCAAGAGAACTCCTTACTGCCAGTGGTTTTGTTATGGAGTCACCTGTCCCAGATCATTTCACATAAACTCCAAGCCGCTGCTAGACGGTCACGTCTTTAGGTCTCCACTCTCTATTGCCCAGGGCAGCAGCTGAACCAGCGATCTGGAGGTGAAAGGTTCCGTGTCCTATTGCCAATGACTGACTCCATAGTACACAGCCACTGAATGCAAATCTTTATATGAAAGGCTTGATAGAGGAATGACTGTGTCAAGTTCTCTGGCCTGTGTTATGCAGGAGGTCAGACTAGATGATCAGCATGGTTCCTTCCCATCTGAAATTCTATTAGTCTATGAAATTACAAGGAAAATTACAACAGTTTGCGGGGTTAAAAACATTTTCTCCTGCTGTGTCATAAACCCAGACAACACAGCCTGTTAGAGCTTGGTCACCATAAAGTGAGATGAGCTCCCGGCGTGACCTGGGGAGAATCGCTTGCCTGCTCCTCTGAGCCTCAGTTTCCCCACTGACCACACCAAGAGAAAGGGGGAGCTGAGTTCCCACAGGTCTGTAACATGTTCTGAGTTCACCAGAGGGTGAAACTGGAAGTGAAACTGACCATACAGCCCTGTCTGGCTTCCGCATCCCAGCCGAGCAGCTACAAAGAGTAAACTCATGGCAGGAGCGAGGAGAGCGAGCTAGAGGAGTTTAAAGTGTGTTGGGCTTAATTACTAGCAGTGGCTGGTCCTGACATAGCCTGCTCCTACTTCCGAGTGCTTTGCACACAGCACCATGATTGACAGCAGTGCAGAGCATGGACAGATCTATATGCTGTTCAGCCTGACAGTGCCCCTTTAAGCCCTCACCACTCTTGCAAACTTCCTTAGAAAAGCAACTGAACAAGCACATCTCCAAAGGCCCAGGGTGTTTGCTCGCCTGGCTGGTCCCCGAGCTCTCCCGGCTTCTCTTAGTGCAAGTTTCAGATGCTGGAAACACCCTTTGTAATGAAATGTGACTTGAGAAACATATCCATGGCAACAATGAGCCCCCCCCCATACCCCACCCAGAGGCTCAAGGTCCCAAGCTGCCTCCACTCCCAGCCATGAGAAAGAACTGTTTCCAGGGGTGAGGCCAGCTTCCCCTCCCAGCCCCAGGAGCCAGAAACTGCACTGTCAGCAGCCACATCTGTTGCACCAGTGGGACAGGGTAAGAACACTTTCCCCCCTCTGCTCAGGAGCCAGATGCCAGGAGGACAGGGGAAGCAACCCAGCTGAGCCTGCACCTGTTTACCCAGGATCCAGACACCAATGGGTCTGGGGAGGTGGGCAGGAAGCTGGGGCTGTGGACCAGTCAGACATTCCTGAGCCCTGCAGTTTCATCCCTGGACACCTCCTCAAAAGGACAGAGGTGGTCACAGAGCAGAAGGGGCAGATGGGTCCCCTCTCCTGCCACTTCCTGTGCGCAGCCTCCTCCTCAGAGCCATTGCCGGCTGTCTGTCCATGCAGGCAAGCCAGCTGGCTGGGGAAGGAGAGCAGCCTTCAGAGCCCTGGGAACCTGTGACATCAGGAGTGATGGAGGGTGGAGGGGCCAGATCCAGAGGGAAGTGTGGAGAGGTCACCGGATAACTTGCAGGGGTGGCCATGCGGAGGAAGGACTATCCCACCCAAGATGGAAATAAGTGCCCCCCACTTACCCTTTGTCGAAAGGTAATGTCATGCCCCAAGAGGACCTGTCTCAACTGATCTGGGTGGGCATTCCCTGTATGTCAGGGGTTCTCAAACTGGGGGTCGGGACACCTCAGGGGGGTCGCAAGGTTATTACATGGGGGGTCACGAGCTGTCAGCCTCCACCCCAAACCCCGCTTCGCCTCCAGCATTTATAATGGTGTTAATATATAAAAATATATAAAATATATAAAAAAGTGTTTTGAATTTATAAGGGGGTCGCACGCAGAGGATTGCTATGTGAAAGGGGTCACCAGTACAAAAGTTTGAGAACCACTGCTGTATGTTCTACCTCAAAGGCATGCTGTCATACCTCCTGGGCTGGGGTAAGCCCTCCTCTCGGCTAGATGGGAGACTTCTGAGGGAAAATTCCCCTGGTCTATTACCCCTTACCAGGCAGTTCCCTAAACCACTGTCCCTGAGAAGGAGACAGTGTGCACTAGTCTCCTGGCCAGAGCCCTAGACTGGGATCCAGGAACCCTGGGTTCTAGTCCTGGCTCTGCCATCATCTCACTATGTGACCTCACGACTAAGTCATTCCAGCCTAGAAGTTAGGAGTCTCAAGGATCTTGGCCTTCCCCTTTCTGTGGTTCAGCTCCCATCTGCGAAAGGAGGTTAATCCACCTCCAGGGGGGTTGGGAGGATAAAATCCATTGACTGTGCATGGCTCAGATACTATGAGGATGATGCCAATGTCTGGCTAACGGTGTCAGGGGGGTGCTGCTGCTGCCACCTTTCTGAGATGTAGAATTGAGGTGTCCTCAGTGGCTAATAATGATCCTCGGGCAATTAGCACCCAGATCCTCCATTGTGTGCTGGATGGATTCCAGTTTCGGCAGTTACATGCCACTTGAGTCAAGTGTCACCTGCTGTTTCAGGGGCTCAGTTGTCTCCTGCCTGAGAGCACGGTTTTGCATGGAGCTTGCTTTCAAATAGCCACCAGGATGCACCCCAGAGGCAGGTGAAAGAGACACCCCTTCTGGAACACCTGCAAAGTGCCCTCTGCTGAAAGGGGCTACCATGGAAATCAAAGAGCTGCAGGAGAAGCCTTAGTCTTAGTACAGCTTTAACTAGAAACCCAGCTTTTAGCCCACAGGGCATTAATTCCCTCTGTCCTTCATATGGGAGATAGATCGAGGTGCTTGGAGCAACTGTCCCTATTATTCCTCTGCAGATCTGATGGCAAGTGAATCATCTGCCAGGGATGTCTCAGTTGAACTGTCTGCTCCAGCGGAAAGACTAATAAAAGACCATATACGTCTAGCATGGTCAAGAACAGTCGCATCTATAAGGGCACAAGAGCACTCAGGGGAGGCAAAGCAATTTTTGCATGGGGGGGGGGGGGATAAAACCCCCATCTGATCTAGGCAATTTATTTAGCTAGCATGAGGGCACAAGGTTGCATGGGCCATACCGCACCAACCCACTGGGCTGGGGGGAGCCATGGGGAATCGCTGCCATCCAGCCGCTCTGCAGAGAGCAGCTCCCAAGCTAGCAAGGTGTGAGCAAGCAGCCGGGCTGTTCGAACGCAGGAGAAGCAGATGGAGCTAAAGGGCTGGAAAACAACGGCCCCTCCCTGGAGTTTGCAGACACCACCCCTGAGCTGGGCACAGACCAGCTTCCTGCTCCTCCCACACCCAGCCCTGGCTTCTGCTCCGTCGCACATGCCCCCTCCCCCCCTTGAGAAGTGCGCTCCGTTAACGACCCAGATCGCGGGGGGGGGGAGGGGGCTCTCCTTGGACACCCAGTTCCCCAAAGGGCGTGGGAGCAGAGTTCATTGTCCTGATCTAGGCTCAGCGGTGGAAAGTCTCTGGGCTCAGAAGTGGGCGTGGGGGGGAGGGGAGGAGGACGGTGTAGCCTTGGGGACCCACCCGCCCCCCAAATTCAGTGGGAGCCGCGTTCACCAGCCCGATGAAACTGAAAGGGGCCGAGCAAGGAGAACTAGCTGCTAGGGTGTTGCCGAGCCGCTCAGTCCGACTTGTGCACAGGAGGTAGGTGGAGTCAGGGAGGGAGTAGCAGCTCCATCCATGCAGCTCCCCCACCCCAAGGAATCACCCCCTACAGAGGCGATCAGGGGAAGGGGTGGGGGGCTCCTTCCATCCGCCTCGGGAGGGTCCTGCAGCCTATGCGGACAGCGCTGGGCATTGGCCGTGGGGGCGGCCAAATAAGACCAGGGGGGAGCCCAAGTTGTGCATTGCAGCTTTAAAGGGGCTGGTGATTGACAGGGCATGTAGCAGTGGATGGGGTGGAGCCGCTGGGTGGGGTCAGGGACAGGCAGCTGGTGAAAACGAAAAGAGAGAGGAGGAGGGGGGGGGGAGAAACAACATTGCCCCCCACCCCCGCCATCAGCAAACACAAGGCGAGGAAGAGGAGAGGGGGAAGAGGAGGAAGGCTGAGTGGGAGCAGAGCCTTTCCAAGAAGCCCAGAGTCTCCCCCACCCACCTACTCCACCCTCCCCTCCCTCCAGCACAGCTAAGCACCTAGAGCTCGCCCTGTGCCTGCCCGAGCCCAGGGGGAGGCAGAGGGAGGACCCCCCCCCACCCCCGGAGCAAGCCCAGGGGGAGCAGGAGGAGATGCACTCCGAGGAGCAGAAAGAGAAAGTAAGTCCCTTTCATTTTGTCTGTGGTCCCCCCCCCCATGTGGTCACAGGGTGGAGGGGGAGGATCCACCTTAGGAAACAGCCTCTTTCTTGCAGATCAGCGGGAGTGGGGGCTGCTTGCAAGCCTCAGTGTCCCCTGGGGGGCGGGGGAGGGCTGTGCACACCCAGCCAGGGCACGGGAGCCTGTACCGCCCCGCGCTCTTAGCCCTGCGGATCGGGGCGCTGCGAAGGGGGTTTGGTTTGGAGATTTTTTTTTAATGCAGTGGACAAGGCAAGGGCTCCATCTTGCCTGGCCTCTTAAAGGGGCAGTGCACCGCTTGGGAGGGGAGGAGGGAGAAGTAGGTTGCGCTGGTTGGAAAGTCATTCCAGAAGCAGGGGAGAGGGAGTGGAAGCTCAGTTGGTGCAGAGTGAGATCTTTCCTTGCAGTCAGTGACATTGCTGGGCCTGCCCTGCACGGTAGAGTCTCCCTCTGCCCCAGGGTGATCTGGGGTTCACTGTGAAGTGGGGCTTGCGCCCTGCCACGTTCCCTGCCCTCCCACCGTTTGAGCTGCAGATTTAGGAGACAGATTAACCGTGCGTCGCGTGGTTTAACTGCTTCCTGAGTGTGCAGCAGTGACTGCTAGGCACCTATGTGTCTGCCTCTTGTTTGCTTTTGGAGTGCAATGCGGTAAAGTGTATGCGTGGGTCGCTTATTGATCTGGGCAGTGGCCTGGCCTGGCACCCTGGGGGCATGAGTCAGTCTGGCTAGGGTGTCTGGGCACAGAATTTCAGGAGCACAGGGTGGTTGCCACTTGCCCTCTTGGTGTAGATGGCTATTGCACCAGTTAGCTTTCAGGCTGGGTCGTTGCAGAGTGTGGCAGTGATGCTGGCAAAGCCAGGTGCCCTGGTCTTGGAGATGGAGCCAAGCTGAGGTGAAGGAGAGTGGTGCATATGGAACAGGTGCATCTCAATGGTATATCTTTCAGAGAGCCGGCTCTCTGCATCCTCTGAATTGAGGCCTGGGGATAGCAGTTTAAAGGACTTCAGTTGAAAGATGGAGGGCGGGGTGGGGGTGGGAAACTGACATACATGTGTGAATAAATGTGGACTCTAGGCACATCTCTCTTGGCTAAACACTGGTGGGAAAACTACTGAGACATATTAGTAGAGAACATTTTATGTCTACATGCTGCCAATCAGTGCCTGGTCCATGTTCTGAAGAGCTTAGGTCCAGATTTTCAAAAGTGACTAGTGGTTTTTGGGTCACCAACTTGAGACTCTTGGAAAATGCTGAGCCACCTGCCCTCTGAAAATCAGTCCCCTTTCAGCTGGGCTCCCAAAATCACTAGTCACTTTTGGAAGCCTTGGTTGAGTCTTTGTTCCAAATCCTGGAATGTGTTCAGAAAACTGGAGACTCATACAGCCGTGTGTGTGCCGGTACTTGCAATGTTGTATAGTTCTACAGTTGGGGTCAACTGAGTTCAGACCTTCTTAACTAGAAGTGTGGTATAGTGGCTGGACTGAGACCTAGGAGCAAGTCACATATCCTCTCTGTACCACAGTTTCTCTATCCATAAAATAGGGATAATCGTTACCTCCTTGCCAGGAGGCTGATTGGGCAACTTAATTTAATTAGAGTATTAGATGATGAAGGTGTTGTGTAAGCACATTATAGACAGTGCTGAAACTTTAGTTTTAGGGTTAACTTCTTGGAATTCTTCCATCACCTGGGTGGGGAGAGGGAGTTTGTACACAGAAGATTTGAATGGGATCAGAGGTGGGAAGCCTTCCTCCTTCGAAGAAGAGCATGGTGCCTGTTCTCGACTCTTGCATCTGAAGATGATCATTGGTGTTCCATCCCAGTTCTAACAGTGTGTTGAAAGAGAAGTCTAAACTCCTGATGCAGCCTTTATGATCTCATGGGCAAGTATCATTATCTCCATTTCACAGAGGATTGGAGCCCTGCACTGGGATTCAGGAGATCTCGGGTCCATTCCCAGCTCTGCCACAGAATCTCTGTGTGACCTTGAGCAAGTCAGTCTCCATGTGCCTCAGGTCCCTGTGGATGGTAACACTTCAGGGGGTGCTGAGGATCACCTCTTGGTACTATTTGGGTCTGGGTGCTTCACCACAACTGTATAAGTAGGCACAGAGAGATTGTGATTTGCCTCAGGTTGCACAGGGACTCTGACTTCTGCAGTCCTTTTGGTCCATAGTGCTTCAGCTCCCAGTTAGGGACAGGTGGAACTAGTGTAAACAGGAACCAAAGAAATCTATTTCCAGAGCAGTCTTAATCGCCGGAGAGCACAAAACTGGAATCCGGACTGCTGAGCCTGCTTGCCAGCATGTCGGATACTTGATGGTGTCTTTTGTGATCGTTATGGATGTGTGTCTTGTTTACACCAGTCATCCTAGCCCAGTCACACCTGTCATCCCACCCTTTGTAATTCACATATACACCTCTGAAGACATTCCACTGTAGCATCCTGGGATCTGAATGAGGGACTTGCCACTAGGGTTTAGAATGGGTGTTACCAGAGTTGGTTTCAGTGACCCAGATTCCCTGGTTTGACTGGAACAGGTACATTTCTGTGCATAGTTGGCTCTTGGTGTATAGCGCTGTATTTGTTGGGTTAATTAAAAGGTGACTTGTAAAAGATTATGAAAGAAATAAAATATTGGGCTCATGCCTCTTTTTTTTTTTTTTTTTTTGCAGCTTTTTTGATGGAAGAAGGAGGTCAGCAAGCTGTATGTGTTTTAAATCCTGTTCATTTTATTTTTACCTGTACAGCTTCTCTGGGTTTGCTGGAGGACTTGTTGGGAGATCAATGAAGATGGAATAGAGCCCATCTCTGAGAACAGATAGTGGATGTTTAATCTTTCACAAATACTTTCTTTCTCTAGAATGTTAATTGGGAATAGAAGTTTAATGGGAGTCAACAAAAAACAAGGTTGTAAAACCTCTGCTGATCCCCTCCCCTCAGTTACTTGCCTTTCACACTCATGTGAGGTTGTCATTGCCCTGGTTCTCTCCAATCCTTGATGAATCTGCTCTAGGCAGTGATAGGTGCTGTGGTGGTAGCAAGGAGGTGGCTGGTCTATACTAGTTTCCCACAGTTGCTACTGTTAGTGGAGCTGTGCTAGGATGGTCACAGACGAACTGCTCTCCAGTCGTTTTATCTGCCTGGACATTTCCCAGTGGCACAGTCTCCTGTAACCTCCGTTGGTTTTAACCCTCCTTCTTTCCTTGGTCATGCCAATCTGGTCAGGTGTCTTATCCATACTTTTTCTACTCTAATCCTTCCATGTTTCACACTGTCTGTCTTCCCCAATGTGACTGTCAAGCATCCTTCCAGTTGCTATGCTGGGGTGGACATGTCTCTCCCAGTCTGATTGGTTGGGGGTACTGGCCTCCTGCATTCCGAATCCCACTCTCTAAATATGCATTTATTAGTCTTCACTGTCAGCTGCAGAGACTCAGAGTCTTGCTCTCTGACTTCTAAGCATCGTGAAGTGTGGTTGCAAGAGGATGTGGCTTGCTTAATGAAATCCCCTCCATAGGAATTTGATTCTAATTCCCGGAATGCCATTGGCAAACAGGGCAGAACTGAGGCTTTTAAGTTGGTGTTTTGAGGAGCTAGGTTAGCCTTAAAATGAGTGCCCGATTTTATTTACCTCGACAATGTTTCTATCTGTGAAAGGGCTCATTTGGGAGATAGTATGGTCTAGTGGTTGGGGCAATGGACTAGAATTTGACCTGGGTTCTATTCCCAAATCTGCCACTGACCTGCGGTGTGACCTTGGGCAAGTCACCTTCCCTCTCTGTGCTTTTGGGGCAAAACTGTCACTCACTGTGTCTGTACAGTGGCTAGAGGGGCAGTTGGGTGCTGCTCAGATACAAGTAATGGCTCTCATTTAGCGGGGCTGCTCAGTCATTTCCCCCAGTGACAGAACCCCAAGGAAAGCCTCTCAGTTAATAGAAATAGAGCCAATTCCAGCTCCCTTGGTTTTTCAGAGGTTTTCTTCAAAGATCGATTGGGTGCCCTTTTTTAATCTCTCTGAAGAAGTCCTAAAAGGTACTGTGACAGAGAGCGAAATGTCCTTGAAAAACCTTACTGAATTAAAGTATCTGTGGAGTCCAGTATATTAAATACAAATTATAGAATCATAGAATATCAGGGTTGGAAGGGACCTCAGGAGGTCATCTAGTCCACCCCCCTGCTCAAAGCAGGACCTAATCCCAACTAAATCATGACAGCCAGGGCTTTGTCAAGCCTGACCTTAAAAACCTCTAAGGAAGGAGTTTCCACCACCTCCCTAGGTAACCCATTCCAGTGATTCACCACCCTCCTAGTGAAAAAGTTTTTCCTAATATCCAATCTAATCCTCCCCCACTGCAACTTGAGACCATTACTCCTTGTTCTGTCATCTGGTACCACTGTGAACAGTCTAGATCCATCCTCTTTGGAACCCCCTTTCAGGTAGTTGAAGGCAGCTATCAAATCCCCCCTCATTCTTCTCTTCTGCAGACTAAACAATCCCAGTTTCCTCAGCCTCTCCTCATAACTCATGTGCTCCAGCCCCCTAATCATTTTTGTTGCCCTCCGCTGGACTCTTTCCAATTTTTCCACATCCTTCTTGTAGTGTGGGGCCCAAAACTGGACACGGTACTCCAGGTGAGGCCTCACCAATGTTGAATAGAGGGGAACGATCACGTCCCTCGATCTGCTGGCAATGCCCCTACTTATACAGCCCAAAATGCCGTTAGCCTTCTTGGCAACAAGGGCACCCTTGACTCATATCCAGCTTGACTCATATCCAGCTTCTCGTCCACCGTAACCCCTAGGTCCTTTTCTGCAGAACTGCTGCCTAGCCACTCGGTCCCTAGTCTGTAACGGTGCATGGGATTCTTCCGTCCTAAGTGCAGGACTCTGCACTTGTCCTTGTTGAACCTCATCAGGTTTCTTTTGGCCCAATCCTCTAATTTGTCTAGGTCCCTCTGTATCCTATCCCTACCCTCCAGCGTATCTACCACTCCTCCCAGTTTAGTGTCATCTGCAAATTTGCTGAGAGTGCAGTCCACGCCATCCTCCAGATCATTAATGAAGATATTGAACAAAACCGGCCCCAGGACCGACCCTTGGGGCACTCCGCTTGAAACCGGCTGCCAACTAGACATGGAGCCGTTGATCACTACCCGTTGAGCCCGACGATCTAGCCAGCTTTCTATCCACCTTATAGTCCATTCATCCAGCCCATACTTCTTTAACTTGCCGGCAAGAATACTGTGGGAGACCGTATCAAAAGCTTTGCTAAAGTCAAGGAATAACACATCCACTGCTTTCCCCTCATCCACAGACCCAGTTATCTCCTCATAGAAGGCAATTAGGTTAGTCAGGCATGACTTGCCCTTGGTGAATCCATGCTGACTGTTCCTGATCACTTTCCTCTCCTCTAAGTGCTTCAGAATTGATTCCTTGAGGACCTGCTCCATGATTTTTCCAGGGACTGAGGTGAGGCTGACTGGCCTGTAGTTCCCCGGATCCTCCTTCTTCCCTTTTTTAAAGATGGGCACTACATTAGCCTTTTTCCAGTCATCCGGGACCTCCCCCGATCGCCATGAGTTTTCAAAGATAATGGCCAATGGCTCTGCAATCACATCCGCCAACTCCTTTAGCACCCTCGGATGCAGCGCATCCGGCCCCATGGACTTGTGCTCGTCCAGTTTTTCTAAATAGTCCCGAACCACTTCTTTCTCCACAGAGGGCTGGTCACCTTCTCCCCATACTGTGCTGCCCAGTGCAGCAGTCTGGGAGCTGACCTTGTTCGTGAAGACAGAGGCAAAAAAAGCATTGAGTACATTAGCTTTTTCCACATCCTCGGTCACTAGGTTGCCTCCCTCATTCAGTAAGGGGCCCACACTTTCCTTGACTTTCTTCTTGTTGCTAACATACCTGAAGAAACCCTTCTTGTTACTCTTAACATCTCTTGCTAGCTGCAACTCCAAGTGTGATTTGGCCTTCCTGATTTCACTCCTGCATGCCTGAGCAATATTTTTATACTCCTCCCTGGTCATTTGTCCAATCTTCCACTTCTTGTAAGCTTCTTTTTTGCGTTTAAGATCAGCAAGGATTTCACTGTTTAGCCAAGCTGGTCGCCTGCCATATTTACTATTCTTTCTACACATCGGGATGGTTTTTTCCTGCAACCTCAATAAGGATTCTTTAAAATACAGCCAGCTCTCCTGGACTCCTTTCCCCCTCATGTTATTCTCCCAGGGGATCCTGCCCATCAGTTCCCTGAGGGAGTCAAAGTCTGCTTTTCTGAAGTCCAGGGTCCGTATTCTGCTGCTTTCCTTTCTTCCTTGTGTCAGGATCCTGAACTCGACCATCTCATGGTCACTGCCTCCCAGGTTCCCATCCACTTTTGCTTCCCCTACTAATTCTTCCCGGTTTGTGAGCAGCAGGTCTAGAAGAGCTCTGCCCCTAGTTGGTTCCTCCAGCACTTGCACCAGGAAATTGTCCCCTACACTTTCCAAAAACTTCCTGGATTGTCTGTGCACCGCTGTATTGCTCTCCCAGCAGATATCAGGGTGATTAAAGTCTCCCATGAGAACCAGGGCCTGCGATCTAGTAACTTGTGCTAGTTGCCGGAAGAAAGCCTCGTCCACCTCATCCCCCTGGTCTGGTGGTCTATAGCAGACTCCCACCACGACATCACCCTTGTTGTTCACACTTCTAAACTTAATCCAGAGTTGATATATGAATGTGGGCTGGGATTGTATGTAACCTCTTGAGGGGGCAGATGGGATGTGAGCCCTGGGAAGTGTTAGGAACGTCAGAGGACTATACTGAGCTATGGGCCAGACAAGAATGGACTTTTGGACAACGTCAAGTGGTTTGCCTGGGAATCTCTAGTGGGAGGGGAAGCGAATGTGAATTTTCACCTCTGGTTAGGCAAATGCCCAACCTTTTGAAGCTATTTCCTGAGGAGGGGTCCACTGCCTGCTGATTACCTGGCCCTGGAATCTGAAGATCGAAGGCCAAAGCTGTATGAAGGAAAGATTCATGGGGGTTCTAGTTCTGAGCTAAAACCATTCTGATCTTGTAACCACAGGGAAAACTCCTTGGTGGAGTTTGAAGGACCAGTGTTAGAGTTGGGGATGATTAACATGCGTGTAGGTTCTTTTACTGTTTTTAATACATTGTCTCTGTAATGCTTTCACCTTAAGAATAAACGTGCTCGGTTAGAAAGAGCTGTGTAGTAACACATAACCGAGGGCAATTACACTGTTCATAGCCTCTGTAGAGAAAGCAAAGTGCAGACGCTGGCCTGATTAGGCAGTTTGGCTTGCTGGGAATAACACAGTGTAGGCAGGGAACTGTGCAACCTGGAAAAACCCCAATCAGGAGGGGAGAGACATACTTCTCTGCCTAAGAGAGGTGATGCCTGGGGGGCCAGTAACCTAGAGTGGGTGCCCTCAAGGGACCAGGGAGGGGGACACACAGGTGCAGTCGCTCTGAATTGTGACAGGTTTTATATATATAAAAAATGTTTGGAATATTGAGAATGTCAAATCTAGATTCTCTTAGTTTTTCTGGAGGCTCATGGTGCGGGCGGGGGGAGGGGGAATAGGTTGCTTGGAGATGTCTATTTTGAGTTCAGAGGAGCTGAATCTTTTCTTCCACGTGTATTAGGCATTGGAGTTAAACAGATAGTAAAAAAAAAAATCCAGAGATTTAAACATTGCTCAGTCTCTTCCTCTCTGTTGCTCAACTTTCACTTTGTGGATTCGTGTGATGGGACTGTTTTTGTACTTCTCTATCACAGAGGCTTTCTGGGATCGACAAGACCTGAATGTCTAATATCTACCCTTCTCCGTTCTAAAGAAGCAAAACAAGGGCATAAGCCCAATTTTCCCAAGTCTCTTCAATAGCATTGCAAACCCTGGAGACTACATGTTCCAACAAGCATTGCTCCATCTTGATCTGTGCTGCCAGGGGCTGCATTGTAAAACTGGCACATGTTTGCAACAGATAAACCTTTTGAAAAACCCTGTGCCCGTAGCACCATACCTATGAATTCATTCCTGGCGAGTGTAAATGCACGTGGAAGTCGTCATTGGCTTGAATGGATTTAAATCAGTGTTTCTCAAACTGGGGTCGCCGCTTGTGTAGGGAAAGCCCCTGGTGGGCCGGGCCGGTTTGTTTACCTGCCCCGTCCGCAGGTCCGGCCGATTGCGGCTCCCGCTGGCCGCGGTTCACTGTTCCGGGCCAATGAGGGCTGCTGGAAGCGGCGCGGGCCAAGGGACATACTGGCCGCCACTTCCAGCAGCTCCCATTGGCCTGCAGCAGCGAACCGCGGCCAGTGGGAGCCGCGATCGGCCAGACCTGCGGAGGGGGCAGGTAAACAAACTGGCCCGGCCCGCCAGGGGCTTTCCCATCACAAGCGGCGACCCCAGTTTGAAAAACACTGATTTAAATGAAGGAGATCATCCCAAATGGGACCACTCTCAAGGCTGAGCTACTTGTTTAAGAATTAGATTGCTAGACACAGTCTTCCCTAGCCTCATGTAGGCAGGAGAGGGAAGCTGGTATGAGAACCTTTGCTGAACTGCTGGCTACTCCTCCCAAGGCAGGTACCTCCTAGCCATCTGGATCTGTGGCTGCATGAACTGGAGCTGATGTTTGCTACAACATCTGGCCAATAATTCTTCCTCTGAGGTATGCCTTCTGGGACACGCCCAGCCTCTGTAGGCTTTAGGAACGGAGATCCTGAGCTTGCATTTTTTTTAACCTCTTCTCTGCATAGCTCCTTTGCAGTCTGTGGATGTTGAGCTATACCTGCTACATACCAAGGCACTAGAAATGTAGCCACTTCCTCCTAAAGCATTTCACGCTCATTATGTCCGAGAATTGCTTTGTACCTCACTGTAGTGCAGCCACTTCTGGGACGGAGTCTGGTGCCCAAGCGCCATGGGGATGGTCACACTGGAAATGTGTAAATATTATGGCAGCTTGGGGAAATGGCAGTGGAAAATGTGTGGCCAAGGGTCTGGGGGCAAATACTCTTACACAGCTGTTGATCTTGGATGTGCTGGCCTCCTGTTCAGGGCATCCCAAGCTTTTTGAGGTCTCACTTGTGTAATGTGCATACAGGTTTCAGAAGGACTAAAAGCTGAACTGACCTTGTGGGGACTAGAACCTGTGGCTCCTGGGAGTCTCTGCATGCCATGCCTTAAGCTTGGGTCACTTAGGGCTTGCCTGTGCTATGGATTTTTGCACCAATGTAACTGCTGCAGGTCAAACCCTTAGTGAAAACACTGCATTGGTTATATATTGGTCTTGCTCTGGTGTGGCTTATGCAGGTTTAAAACCGGTGCGAAACTCCCTGGTGCAGGCCAAATCCAAACTACCTCCTCCTAGAGGGAACAATCTGGCATGGGTCCCAGGCCATGGCCAAAGTGAACAAACAGGAAGCTTGTGTCTGACCCATGTGATGCTATGTTCTACGTGACCTTCATTGGCCAATGACAGCTGGTCTTGGCCAGTGCAGCCTCCATGGGAGACATAGAGATTTCCAGCTGTTTCTTCTAAGCTTGTTGCTCCTTCCCTCCCCTCCACCCATCGGGCTCCCCACGTGAGCCCCGATTCTCTTTGCAGCATTGCTCTTCACCGGCTGGAGCAGCCCACCTCAGACCCTGCCCTCCGGCTCCCTGCAGTGTGTCCTTGTCGGAGTGGGCTGGAGTTCACGACCCCGGGATCCCTTGCTGGCATGCAGGGTAACACAGAACATGCCGTCCTGGGAAATCCGATCTCTGCTCTAAGCCTGCTGCCCTGTTTGCTCCGGGTCTTTTTTTTATTTAAGGGAGCTGAATGGAATTAGCCTCTGCCCCTCAACAAAAGGGCTCTTGTTGAGACATACCAGTGTGTGTCCGTAGGGCTCAGTGCGTGCTGACTGGGGTTGGAGCGAAGGGAGCACCTTGGCTTTGCCAGAGATCACTGAAGGGGAATGGCGCTCTGTGGCTGGGTTTTCTCTCTGTGCTGCCCTGTCTCATCCTTGGGGATTCCCTGCCCCTTCCAGCCATTCCTAGCTGGTGCATGCTCCCATTTTATTTTAAATGGAGTCAAATGTAGCTGAACTCCACAATCCCTGTGCATCAGTCGTGTCTGCAGGACCTGGGTCCTGGCCATTAGTTTGCTCCAACCCAGCAGTGGTTGCATATGCTTTTTTGCTCTGTCACCCCAAAATGGTGTCTCCTTTTAAAAAATCTTCTGTTTTGGAGACAGACTGGTATATAAATACACAGATCCGGTGTGACCTTGGGTAAATCAGTTAATCTCGTCGTGCCTCAGGTCCCCATCTTCTGCTTGTGGTTGTATCCCTTTCTCCCATTCTGTCTTGTCGTCTTAGATTCTGTTCTGTAAAGGTTCTTATACTGCATTCATCACTGTAGTGTCTGAGCATCTGGATTGTCGGCTCTTTGAGGCAGGGACTGCCTGACACTAGGTTTGTACAGCACGTAGCACAATGAGGCACTGATGTTGGTTGGGTTTACTAGACTAATAATATTTATTTTGGTTTTCTGTAGTGCCTAGGAGCCCCAGTCATGGACATGGAACAAAAGACAGTCCCTTCCCCCCCCAAAGAACTCAGTCTAAGTAGTACCAACACTTTAATGCAGAATGCTCAGGTTAGGGAGGCGTAACCATTTGAAGGCAAATCAGATGAAGGAGCTGGCGGGTCCTGCTGGAGATATTCTGTCTCCTTAGATGTGAGAAGAAGCTCTTGGAGTCCTGGAGAGCAGAGTGGCTTTTGGGGATGTTACTGCTGAATTGCCCTCTCATTCATTCTTAGCAGCATGGGGGGTTTTCCTCTGGGGGGGGGAGGGGAAGATAGGCCCCAAACTGAAAGGGAAACTTAGACATGTTGTGAACGTTTTGATTAGTTGGAAAATCCCCTGAACGAAATGAAAACCTTCCCGTTTCTTTGTCAGTGTTCCATGGCAAATCCGGACCCAGCTCTAGTCAAGGCGTGTTGGCGGGTAGCCTGCCTTGCCACTGCTGCTCTGTCCCTGAGCTGTGGCTGTAGGACATCGCCCTGCAGGACAGCTGGTCTCCGCCCAACATTCCCACTCTCTAATAGGCTGGCACTCCAGAAAGAAATTAGGTTGAGCTTAAGCTTCAGCAAAGGTGCTGGTTGGTCTCTTAGGGATGTCTTCATTACATAGTTAACCTGGACTCTTACCTGGATTTTAGTTCAAACCCTTTCCCTCCACTACAGTCCACATAGAAAACCTCTGACCTGGTTGTGGCGGTGCTTTAAGCCCCGGTTTGCTGACCCAGCTTGGGGATAGAACCTGTCTTCAGTTTAACTTGGGCTGGACCCTGCTCTCTTTGCAGTGAGGACACAGGCAAAAATCACTTGGGTGCTGGTACAGTTCCTGAGGACGGACAAAGTCTCCCACAATTGCCTGGGAAAGAATCCTGGAGTGTCTCAGCATGGAGCACCATGGGCCTTGACTCACGTGGGCGAGTGCAGGAACAGGGAGGACGTGGTAGGTGGGTGGGCCTTTGCTATGGAGGGGCTTGCACCATGCTGGGCTAACGTGGCTGCAGATCAGCTGGCTTACATGTGCAGTGAAGACCTGCGTTTAGGCTAGGATTGGGAAGGTGTTAGCCAAAATGTGTAGACAAGGCAGTGTGCCTTTTAACACACGTTGGTCAGGTAAACACATATAATGCCTCCCAAACCTTCGTCTCAGCAAAGCCTCGCTGAGCAGGACGGTCACCATGGACAAGCTGTCACATTTCAAAGATGACTGGGTAACCTCTGCTCTGTCTGTGCCTGAGGCGTAGGTGGATGTTCCTGGGCAGAATGGTCTCTTCCCCCTGAGTGGCTGGAAACGGGAATGCTCATGGGAAGGTGCTTTTCAGAAAGGTGAGCGTTTACACCAGGCTTGGCCTGGTGTATTTTTCCTCTTGCCATCAAATGAAACCCACAGGACTTGGTAACTGTCCAGCCCTGGACAGCATGGCTGTGCTCGTGCCCTCTGTACTGAGGCACTGGGCAAAAGGCCACCTGGCTCCAAAATGGGGAAAGGCGGGGGGGATTGGTTGGATTCCAAATATCCCTACCCCCCCGCCCCTCTGCCCCATCGCTTCACACCCAGACTGAACCCAGTTCAAACCTAGGAGGGGGGATAAATAAACTCCATGAACTTCTCTGCTCATGAACTTTGCCCGCCTTCATTTCGGGATCGCAAAGCACGTTCCAAAACATGACTATCCCCGTGTTACAGATGAGGAAACCGAGGCACAACGAGGGGAAGAAACTTCTCCCAGGCTGCAGAGTGAGTACTTGGCAGAACCAGGTCTGCTAGCTTCCGAACCTACTAGGCGAGAGGGTCCCACAGTGTTCGTCTCTGCTGCTCGGTATCTGGCTGGGCTTGGAAATGCTTCTGCTCCCAAGACAGCAGCTCTTGCAGCCAGGTCAGATGCAGGAAGCAATGGAAGTAGCATAAAATATTTGCTTTCCTAAGCAAATTTCCCCCCCTCCCCCCTCCCGAATCAAGAGCTGGTGTGGCCCAGTGGCTAGGGCAATGGTTCTCAAACTTTTGTACTGGTGACCCCTTTCACATAGGAAGCCTCTGAGTGCGACCCCCCCCCCCTTAAAAATTAAAAGCACTTTTTTATATATTTGACACTATTATAAATGCTGGAGGGAAAGTGGGGTTTGGGGTGGAGGCTGACAGCTCGTGACCCCCCGTGTAATAACCTCACAACCCCCTCAGAGGTCCCGACCCCCTGTTTGAGACCCCCTTGGGCTAGAGGATATGGCGGAGATTCAGGAGACATGGGTTCTTATCCCAGCTCCGCTTGCTGGGTGACTAGGCAAGTAACGTCACCTCTCTGTGCCTTGGTTTCTCCTCCCATGCCCTGTCTGTATGGACTGTAAGCTCTATGTGGTGGGGATGTCTCTTACGCTGTGAGCAGATACAGTGTTCTGCACAATGGGGCCCTGATCTTAGCTGGGAGCATCTAGGTGCGTCTGCGACATGAGTAAATAACAGTGATTAATGTCCCAACCCTGTGATGCCTCCCTGAAAGGAGGCCAAACTCTGTCCCCGGTACCAAGTGTACATGATTCCTATGCTGCACACCCGTGACTGTCTCTGGGCCTGTCTGCAGCGGGCTACTCCAGGGCCTTTGCCAGCCTCTGCCTGAGCTGTTTATAGGCGTATGCAGCCTGTGTGACATTGAGAACTTGCAGCAGGCCCCTGTGGGGCTTGCAGATGTCCTTGGCGAAGGGGAACCCCAGCGGGGAGGCTGCTTCACTGTGCTCTGGCTCTTGCCACCGTGCCCGCCCCTTTACAAAAAAGCACTTCATGCTGCAGGAGCTTTGGCATGGGGTGAAGAGGTGCTTCCTGCTGGCCAGCAGGGGGCGCTAGAGCTCCCAGTGCCACTCTGGGGCAGGGCTGGGTGTACCAATCCAGCTGGGTTCGTTGCCTCTGTGGAATATTGGGGCCAGGATCTCGGAGGATCTGACCCTTTGAGCAGAGCTGTATCCGTGTGTGGGTTTGGGGGTAGCCTAGATCCCAGCCTTGCAGTTCGGGTCATCTCCAAAATCCACCCATGTTGCCGTTTGATTCCAGCCAAACGTAATGGCCTCAGCAGGGTTTCTGGAGGAGTTCGACCCAGGAGGGAAGGACCCAGGGGATTAGAAAAGGGACAGAGGGTCATTCAAGTCTAGGTTGTGCCAGCCTGAGCCCACCAAGTTGCTGTGGCTGGGGGGATGGATTTGGTGGCCTCTGCCCAGTCTGCTGTGAAGAGGTGTCTGCCTCGTGGTTAACCCCTTGCTGACTGTCTTGGCAGAGGGGCTAAGGAGCTGGGTCTCGCCTGGGGACATGTACCCTGCCAACTGTGCTGTATGATGTTGTAGGGCAGTGGCTCTCAAACTTTTTTACTGGTGACCCCTTTCACATAGCAAGCCTCTGAGTGCGACACCCCACCCCCCTTATAAATTAAAAACACTTTTTTATATATTTAACACCATTATAAATGCTGGAGGCAAAGCAGGGTTTGGGGTGGAGGTTGACAGCTCGCAACCCTCCATGTAATCACCTCGCGATCCTCTGAGGGGTCCCAACCCCCAGTTTGAGAACCCCTGATGTATGGTCTCCTAGGCTCTTCATTGAGGATCTCTCGCCAGGGCTCCGCCCACTTCAACCTGGCCTCTTCCCAACCCTTGTGCTTTAGGGCACATGCTGCTGGCTCAGAGAGGGATTTGACACCTGGTGGGCTGGAGGCTGCCCCTTCCTCTGGTCAGAGTCGGGAGGGATGGGGGGGCAGCTGCTCTGATCTGATTGGGCCAAGTGGGCTTAGCCTCCTGTTCCTTACCGCCCCAGAGATGGGTATAAACTGGGGGCTTCCCCTCTCCCTAGTGCCGCTGCTGTTTCCCACTCAACTCCAGGCCCTGCGCCGGGGGTGAGCGCCCCTCTCTGCTTCTGCAGCCACTCTTGGGGTCTGTCAGGCAGACGCGTGTGAGCTGCTGCTTATCCTGCCAGCCCTGGGTCTGTGTCCGCTGTGCCATCCTCCCCACCCCCTCCCCAGCTGTCAGCGCTGAGCCCAGGCTGCTCTCTCCCCTCCACCTCCTCCCCAGCTGTCTTTTTGGGACCAAAAAAAAAGCAGATTTTCTGTGGCTCTGGAGCCAAAAGAAACCGTCCCCAGGAGAGCACCTGCCTGGGCCCCGTGCTCCCGCCCTCCCCTCCCAGCCGGGGATTAGCAGGGCTGAGCTGCTGAGGGGCCCTGCCGCTGGGCAGGGGTGTGGTAACCTGCTAACCACACCCAGCTGCGTCTCTGTGTCGCAGCCCAGCGCAGGCCCCCCAGCCAGCATTGCACAACGGTCCCAGGTTCAGGAGGTGTAGCAGCGATGAGGTCAGAGGATTAGGCCAAACAAACACAAAATCCAACACCTGCCCCCCCCACCAAACAGCAACTGCTCATTGCACAGTCCTGCAGCATGTTTACCTTCCTCTCGCCTGTGGGCCCGGCTCTGGGTACAACAACCGCTCAGCTTCCGCAACTGGCAGCCTGGCTTCCTCCCCTCCCCCCTGCTCCGCCCGAATTCTGGGAACGGGGGAGCAACTCGTGGCCTTGTTCTCTCCCCCCTCCCACTCCCCCTCCAGCCACGGTCTCAGAAGTCATGCAGGGCTGTGGGGCGGCTGTGCTTTCCTCCTGTGTGTGGCCTTGCATCAAGGTACCTAATGCTGTTTCATAGCTAAAATTGTCCCTTCCTGGTACCACCATTGCTGGGCCAGTGCCCCCCAGCCAGCTGACCTGGAGTCACCTGGCAGTGGTGAGACTCTGTGTTTATTGGCGCTGTACAAATCCCTGATCAGATCTGCTCCGTTCACACGTAAGTCCTGCTGGCCTCTCTGTGCCTCGCACTTTGCCAAAGTGCTTGCCAGCTGGGTTCTGCTGAAAGCTTGTTGTGTGAGTCACTTCCCCCTCACCTCAGTTTACCTACCAGTAAAATGGGGATGGTAATGCTGGCCTGGAATTGCAAAGTGCTGGACGAGAGATACCATAGAGTGCGTGACTACCTGAGAATACAACCGACTGGTCTGGTCCCAAGTAGAGCGCTAATAGAAAACCAACAGTGGAAGAAGGAAGGGTTGTGTGATGGTTTAACCACTGGACTGGCACATGCAAGTTCTAATTTCAGATTCCCTGAGTGACCCGGGACAAGTCACTTAATATCTGTGCCTCAGTCTACCCATCTGTAAAATGGGGATAATACTTTCTTTGGCTTGTCTGTTTAGATTGTAAGCTCTCTGGGGTGGGGACTCTCTCATACAATGGGGCCCTGATCTGAACTGGGGACTTTTGTGATGCAATGAATGATTTAATTTGTAACCTAGGCCTTTTTACCAGGGTAATATAAGAAGTGTTTAGACTAGGATTTGCAGATGTGACATTAACATGTGTTAAATTAGTCTAGTCAGATTTTAGGGAAAGAAAGGTTCAATATGTTGCTAATTTTGTTTTCTGTAAGATGTTCTTCAGAGCACTGCATTAGCCATGTTGTGTGTAGTATAATCACACAATCAATTTCACTAAAATCGTCCATACCTCAGTAGCCCATAATCTTAACTCCGATTTTAACTCCCTCCAGGAGCGTATTCCCTGGGATCACCTCCCTGCCCTGCCTTTGTTCCACATGTGGTCTTACCAGGACACGCCTCCATCTCCCCTTATCTCTGCCCCAGATCAGCCCTCATCCCTATATTAATCCGGCCTCTTTAGCACTCCCTTGTCCTTAATGCCCTCTCTGCTCAGTTGATCATGCTTTTAATTACTGCTCCTAGGGTGTAACCTCTCCTGAGTGCATAGCCCTCCAGTCACAGCAGCTATCCCTCACCTTTGGCCTGTGTGGACCATACACTCTGAACACATGAATATTGGGTCCTATCCCGGGAGCTGAATGACTGAGGTCTTCTCCCTCTGTGGAGCCTGTAACCTTCCCTTCTGCCTCGCCACCCTGCACCGTGAGCCAATATTCTGTGACCTCTTTGTCTCCTTGGAACCTGCCTGTCCCCTCCCTCCTTTCAGTGCTGCTGCAGCTTCCCTTGGAAAGGAATCCTGGCACCAAACTACAAGTGCTGAGCCCATGGTAGTCCCTGCTGATCCCCCTCCCCCCCCCTCCTTCAGTTCCCTTAGCCACCCCCATCATGTCCACTCCTCCTTACTCCAATGCCCCCACTCTCTCTTCTGCTTTGGCCATATTGTATGTGTCTGTCCCCATCACTGGCCCAAACCATTTGTGTGCTGTCTCCCCATCCACACCTGCTGCTCCTTCTAGCTGGCCCCCTCAGCCACCTGCTCTGCCATCCCCGAGCCCCTCCTGCTGCTCGCTATCCCCAGTACAGCCTGCGCTTTGGCCTTCATAGCTCTGCCTGCGAGGAAATCTGGTTGTCGTGTCCCTCTTCCCAAGGCTTCTCCCCAGGGTCCTCCCTTGCTGCTTTGCATCTGACACCATCTCTAGTGGTCCCGTTGGGCAGCAGCCGCCTCCGCAAACCACATCCCAAACCTTCCCCGCCTCCTCTCTGCTCCTGTCCTTCTGACATCTGCCACCCCCCTTCCAGAGACCGGGGGGTGTCAACTGGGAGCCTGAACCCCAGGCCCCGCTCTTCAGTGACAATTTGACCGGAGGATAGCTAATGGAGCCTTTTTTAAAAACTGGCATCCCAGAGAGATTCCCAGCAATTAGAGGCTGGTAAGCCTAACTTCAGTACCAGGCAGATTGGTTGAAACTATAGTAAAGAACAGAATTATCAGATACATAGATGAACACTATATTTCTTGGAGAAGAGTCAGCATGGCTTTTGTAAAGGGAAATCATGCCTCACCAATCTACTAGAATTCTTTGAGGGGGTCAACAAGCATGAGGACAAGGGTGATCCAGTGGATAGAGTGAACTTAGACTTTCAAAAAGCCTTTGACAAGGTCCCTCACCAAAGGCTCTTAAGCAAAATAAACTGTCATGGGATAAGAGGGAAGGTCCTCTCATGGATCAGTAACTGGTTTAAAGATAAGAAATAAAAGTGTAGGAATAAATGCTCAGTTTTCAGAATGGAGAGAGGGAAATAGTGGTGTCCTCCAGGGGTCTGGACCTGTGCTGTTCAATGTAGTCATAAATGATCTGGAAAAAGGAGTAAACAGTGAGGTGGCAATATTTGCAGATGATACAAAACTACTCAAGATAGTTAAATCCAAAGCAGACTGTGAAGAGCTACAAAGGGATCTCACAAAACTGCGTGACTGGGCATCAAAGATGGCAGACAAAATTCAATGTTGATAAATGCAAAGCAATGCACACTGGAAAACATAATCCCAGCTATGCATACAAAATGATGGGGTCTAAATTAGCTGTTACCACTCAAGAAAGAGATCTTGGAGTCATTGCAGATAGTTCTCTGAAAACATCCACTCAACGTGCAGCAGCAGTCAAAAAAGCAAACAGAATGTTGGGAATCATTAAGAAAGGGATAGATAATAAAACAGGAAATATCATATTGCTTCTATATAAATCCATGGTACGCCCACATCTTGAATGCTGCGTGCAGATGTGGTGGTCCCATCTCTAAAAAAGTATATTGGAATTGGAAAAGGTTCGGAAAAGGGCAACCAAAATGATTAGGGGTATGGAACGGCTGCCATATGAGGAGAGATGAATAAGACTGGGACTTTTTCACCTTAGAAAAGAGACGACTAAGGGGGGATATGGTAGAGGTCTATAAAATCATGACAGGTGTGGAGAAAGTAAATAAGGAAGTGTTATTTACTTCTCATAACACAAGAACTAGGGGTCACCACACGAAATTAATAGGCAGCAGGTTTAAAACAAACAAAAGGAAGTATTTTTTCACACAACGCACTGTCAACCTTTGAAACTCTTTGCCAGAGGATGTTGTAAAGGCCAAGACCGTAACAGGGTTCAAAAAAGAACTAGATAAATTCATGGGGGATAGGTCCATCAATGGCTATTAGCCAGGATGGGTAGGGATGGTGTCCCTAGCCTCTGTTTGCCAGGGGCTGGGAGTGGGCAACAGGGGATGGATCACCTGATGATTACCTGTTCTGTTCATTTCCTCTGGGGCACCAGGCATTGGCCACTGTCGGAAGACAGGATACTGGGCTAGAGGGACCTTTGGTCTGACCCAGTATGGCTGTTCTTATGATGTGACCAGACACATCAACTGCAGCAGGTCCTGCCTCGTACTAACCACGCTGGTGCCAACCCTACCGGGCAGTCCCTAATTTCACCTCTAGTTTCTCCCAGTCTGTAACTCCTCCTCCCCCCCCCGCCGATACTGCTGTGCCTGGGATTTGATCTTCTCCTCCAGGATCCAGGGCTGAGGCCTCTTCAGCACCACCACCGCCCTGAATCTGGATCAGGAAAGAGCCGTCCCTCACAGCAAACTACTGCCAGCTTCCCCACTGGCCTTTCCCATTGCCAGAGGAGCAGGGACGCTTGCTCCTCCATCGCCAGTGGGGCAGGTATTCTCTAGCTTCACCTCTGATTCCTGGTGGGGCTGGGGTGTTCCTCACCTCCCAGGTCTCCCACTACGTTGATGCTGAGGGGGTTCGGTTCTCCAGACCCAGCATGCAGTGGGCTGAGCCATTCCATGCAGTGGCCAGGTCCCTCGTCCTCGCTGCTGAGGTCATGCGGAGCAGTTGTCCGAAGGCCGTAGAGATCCCAGTGCCTCTAAGTCTGCCTCCCTCCAGGTCCGGAGGTGGTTTTTGACGCTGCTCCCCGGTGTTCAGGTTTCACTTCCTGCGCAGGGTGAGGAAGTCCCCGCAAACGCATCCTCCTTTGAGTGTGTGAGGTGGGGGTGGGAGTGCATGGGGTGAGAGACAGCGTCCTGTGGTTTGCAGGCGTGTACGGCTGTGTAACACATACGTGCTCGTGGAGGAGGGTGGTCTCGCTTTCTGTTTTGGATAATCAGCTGTTCCGGTGTATATCGTGCCTCTCATCTCCAAAGACACCCTCTCTTCCCCCCCCCCCCCAATCTCACAGGCACCTGCTGCTGGGGTGGCTCTTCAACCATGCTCACATTTTGGTTAAGGAAACCAGGGCAAATCCACCCTGCTGTGAAAGGGCTCTCAGGTCGCTAATGGCCTTGCAGTGGTGAGAACTTTGGTTTAAAAGCTCTCACCTCCCCAATCTCACCCCACCAAGCCCCATGCAAATAGCCTGGATCTTGGGGGAATTCTATCCGGGGAGGAGCAAGGACGGAGTCTCCCCATCCAAATCTGAACCTGTGGATCCTGGGAGCTGAGATATTTGGAACCTGATGCACTTGGGGATCATGTATCTCAGGGCTTTGCTCGGCACTGGGGGAAAGAACCAGCATCTGTTGAGTGCATCCAGTCAGGCTGTAGGTCTGCAGAGAAGTAACCAAACATCCCTGGTGCTTTTTCACAGCCCTGGTCTAGACACAGGTGATCTTTCAAGGTAACTAATAGAAAGGGGGATTAAAGAGAGAATGGAATTTGAACTTCCCTGCTACAGAAAAGGCAGTGATATATAGTGGTTAGAGCAGGCGTCAGGAGACCTGGGTTCTAATCTAAACCACCTTTGCTGCTGATTCAATGCACGTGATCTTGGGTAAGTCATTTCCCTTCTCTGTGCCTCAGTTTCCCCATCTACGAAAGGTCATCCCTGTGTTACGAAGTGCTTTGATATCCTCGGGTGAAAAGCTCTGTGTGAATGCACAGGACTGTTGCTATAAAATATAAAAGTTATATTGTATCTCTTGTGCAAATTCTGTCTGTCACTGGGTGATATATCCCCCTCATAAAACTCCAGCCCACTGGGTTGCCCATCAGAAATCCTTATGGCCTATGTCTGGACCTGTCAGACACCAGTTGCAAGCTCATGATCTGTTCATAGAGGCTTTGGTTTTCCCTGTCTTACCATTGATGACCTGTTGCCATGAGTGAGAGGAGAGGTCATGTGGGTTTCTGGCTGAGTTTATTTCACACAACTCACCTGGGCCCAGCTTTCCTTAGCACAGCCATCGATGGTAGCAGATCCTGTGGATGAAGTGGTGTTCTCTGCTGCCCCCTCATCCTGTCTTTCTCACTACCAGTACACGGGAGTGAGGAATAATGACTCTCCTGGGGCCCAAAGAGGTGGAATTAAAGGCATGAAAACACCATGCAGCCTGGCTACTGGCATGTAGGAAGAGACTCGCTGCATGGAGCAGCTGCAACTGTGGCTTGTTACTGATCACTTTGCCCCCTTTGTGGGACGAGCCCTTAGATCACATGGCCATATAGTAGAGAACAGAGGTGCTGAGACATTCAGAGGCCTTCAGATTCAAGTCCTAGGGCATCTGGTTTTACTCCAGTGGAGTCTGCCCCAGTTTTTGCCATGAATTGCATCCCTCAGTACAGTGCAGCCGCAGACCCTGTTGGTTCCTCTGCATCGCTGGCCGTAGCCACCTAGCTAGGAAACTTTCTCTGCAGTTGTGGGAAGAGCTATAAATATTAAGAGTGGATCCTGGGTATGACTGTGAAGCAAACAACCTCCTTCTGAGCCTAAACTCTCTTCCTCCCCTCTCCCCCAACCCTGAGCCCTCTCTGCCAGCACAGGTAATTTTACGATAGCTCCTCACGGTTTTTTGGTACCAGTGTGGGGGGCTGATCCAGTGAAGGAATCTGTTATGGAGAAATAGCATTGGATCCCAGCTGGAGCTTTGTTTGGGGAAAGGATGCATCACAGTAGGGGGACAGCTTTTAGATGGGCTAATGCTTTAGTGCAAACAGGATACATTTCCTCTAGGGTAATTCCGACTTGAGCTTGGGTGTGGGGACTGTGCGTAAATCAGAGAGGAGGGTCACAAGACCTGTTCCCAGCTCTTGTCACGGGCTCAGTGTGATCTTGGGCAAGTCATTTAAGCTCTGTGCCTCGGTTTCCCCATTTACAAAGAGGTGATACCCACGCCACAGGGGTGTTGTGAGGATTTGTGGGTGCCTGTTGTTGTCACACTGTCTGGAGTGGCTCACAACCGTGAGTGCCTACCTCCCGGCAGACTGTCAGAAATGGGGCAGACACCCCAAACTGATGGTATGTTCTATAATTAGATTTCGCCAAGCGAGTAACAAATGTGAATTCGTGGATCAGTCATACTATGGAGTCACAAACAGTCTCCTCAGACTCTCCAGTCTGTCTTGCCACCCAGACAAACTTTGTGATAATGGTCATTTAAACCAAAAATCACACCACATCAGGTTGCTCCCAGTCCCAAGAGACCAGTCACTTACCCCAGATCAGTCGGTACTCTGGATCTTACACCAAAGACAGTGCTGGCAGCCAATTCTATAGTAAACTAACTAAAGATTTATTAGCTAAGAAAAGGAGGTGAGTTATTGAGAGATTAAAGCAGGTAAAATATATGCACAGGTAAGTCACAGTTTGTAACTCCAAATGGTGGCAGTGATGTAATAAACTGCCAGTTTCCCAAAAATCTTTCAGGATACCCAGATTGTCTCTGGGGATCTCTGCTTTGCATCTGGTACCCTTCCCTGTAAGAGTCCAAGCAGTTCGGAGATAAAGGATCTTTCTTTGAATCCATATTTAGAGTTTCTTCACACACAAAGCAAGCTGACAGTATCTCTGCCCACCTGGGCTTTTCCTTTGATGACGGTGAGTGAGGAATGCATTTAGTCTTTTGACCTCCAACCATCATACATAATGGCCCCTTGCTTTGAAATTAGCATTTTCTATTAAAGTCCTTAAGTCCTTCATTAGCATGTCTCAAGATTTCTTTGATGGGTTATTTAGTTACAGGGGTATACACAATGTAAATGTTTGCTGCTACATTATAACCGGAACAGATGAGTGAAAACAATGCAAGTAACATTCCACTAGTTTTCATGAAGTTTAAACATCTGAATACACTTTTACATTTACACTCATTTGGATCTATACTAATACACAAGTGAACTGACCTGAATACTCTCCAGCATGACCTGGTGTGCCAGCGTCACACCTGTATCTGCTCTAATGGGAGGGGCTATAGCAGGGCGCAGTGTCATTACTAGACCTTGCTCCTGTTGGTGTCATGGAAGTCCCTGAGATGACTATAGGTATGTCTACACTGCAAAAAAAAAAAAAGCCCTATGACAGCGAGTCCGAGTCTGGGTCGACTCACTTTGGCTCATAAGGCTCATGCGATGGGGCTAAAAACACCAGTGTAGGTGTTCCCACTCCAGTTGGAGCCCGGGCTCTGAAAACTGGCGATGGGGAGGGTCTCAGGGCCTGGGCTCCAGCCTGAGCCGGAACATCTACACTGCTATTTTTAGCCCCGTAGCATGAGCCCGAGTCAGTTAACCTGGGCTCGGAGCCTCATTGCTGTGGGTGTTCTTTGCAGTGTACTCATACCCTATGTGGCCTGTCTCCACAAACTTCCTATGGGTGTCAGCCAAGGCCTGGCTAGCCCTGCTGGGAGTGTGATGTTGGGCATTCCTGCCCCACATTGGATGGATGATGGTGTGTGGGGCATGTGCAACACCATGCACACATCTGTAGGGTGTGTGAGGATAGGGAGGTTCCAGGCTGTGTGTGCTGCAAACACAGCGACTCAACCCTCGCAGACCCTTCTCCATTCCTGGCCCTGGGGGGCGGTGTAGTGGTCTAAGCAGCGGGTTTGGAATTTGCTGGTGTCACAGGTTCCGAGCCCAGCAGGGCTGCCTCTTCCTTTTCGGGCCGATAAACTGGACCTCATGTGGCTGATTCTGAGTCTTTAGTGATTCCTGATAAACAGAAGTCCCTGCCGGATATTTAAGCTCCCGGGACACACTTCCAAGGGTCACGTCTGCATAAATAAGAGAACCAGATACTGGTTCAAAGACCTTTTTAATTCCCATGCTGCAAACCTTTCTGTGGACACTCTTTGCTTATGTCAATAAACCCTGTCCTAAAGAAGAGCTCTGTGTAAGCTCAAAAGCATGTCTCTCTCACCAACTGAAGTTGGTCCAATAAAAGATATTACTCACCCTCCTTGTCTCTTATGCAATTTAGCTTTCAGATCAATTTAGTTTAGAAGCCAGATTTAAAGCAATATCGGTGTCCATACAAGGATCTGGCCAGTTTAGAATCAGACCGGTTAGTTAAACTGGTTTGGCGCTGTGAGTTGACTAGGCCTAAGAAGGTTTGCCCTGGGGGTCTTTCTCCAAACCTCCCCTCCCCATCCCCATAGGTGCTGTGTGACCTCTTACTCCAGAGGTGGCTGCATTTCACTAGTGCCATTGTGTATAGCTGGGAAGTGAGTTGAGGCCTTTGGAATTTATAAATGGAATCATTATTGCCACATGGTGTTTGGGGTTAATGGGACACCGAGACACCCGCTATTTCACCTCTTGGGTCCTGAGATGCCCACCTTCATTCTCTCCCCTACCCCAAAAGACTAGGGAGGACACAGGTTAAGCGGTCTTGCATCGCGGGAGCAGCAGGGCCCATAGGTACGGTCTGTACATTGGATCTAACCCCAAACCCTGTTCTTGTCGACAAATGGAACAGTTGCTCTGAACACTGCCCTTCCTGGTGTACTAATGCAGTATGGAGTGTAATAAACTGGTGCCCCCATTTCCCCCTGGCAGCTGCTCATTTTTCAGACCCAGTGCAAGGATATAAATTGTGGGTGCTGACCAGGAGTCTAGACAGCTAGAGAAGGTGCCATGATGAGCCAGTCTGAAAAGCCCAGGGTGCATTAAATTGGAGTAGTGGGGACCTGCTGCTGGGCGATACATATGGCACATCTGCTGGAGCCTCGGTCCAGATCAATCCAGTTTCATCTGAGCCTTTAAGCTTTATAATGTGTCCAGTGAAGTCTCCCTGCAGCGGCTTGCGTCTAGTGAGTGCATCACTGCTCCCTAGAGCCTGTGGGACAGCGGGTCCTGTAGTGATGTTACTGACACAATGCTCCATGGCACTGGAGCCGGCCTTTGTGCAGGCGACTGTCCCCATGCATGGCGCTGGGCTGTCAACCCCAAGGACGTTCATGGGTTCTCCTGCAGAGGTGGCTGGTGGGACATGGGCTGATGTAGCTGTTGGGGGTGCCAGGGGAGCTCACTGGGCAGGAGCTCTGTGGTTTTGTGCCGTGGGACATCTGCTGGTGGCTGGATTGTGTTATATTAGGTGATGGGGTGAGGGCAGTAAATAAACAGAGCTGCTTTCAATTTCTGAAGTGTGCACCATGGATCCATAGACCAAGATTAATCCATGGTGGTTCACTAACAAAATAACAATTAACCAATTGACCAGTGTCAGTCAATGGCCCTACCCCGAGACTTGAGGAGAACTCGGCATCTATCTTAATGATGCTCCTATTCTAGCCATCCATCCTGAGGGGTATTTGGGAGGCACCCATCCCTAAGCTATTAATGACCCTGTTTAGGGAGCCCTAGAAGGGATCTCTGCTCTCTAAGCTTTTGCCGCTCCCCTCATCGTAATCTTTGGTCTCTTTCCTCTGGTACCTTGTCATCGTCAACTCTTGTTTCAGCCTCTCTCTCTCTTCCTCCCCGCCCCCGATGAACAGCTGCCCAAAGAGGGACCTGAGCTGGGGAGCTGTGCTGATGCTGTTGCTATTGCGACCACGCAGTGCTGCTTGCAGAGAGGATTCCACACTGGGTCTCTCCGCATCAGCCTGGACACTGAAAGGTTGAGATTGGTGTGGCTGGCTGATGATTTTGGGGGGCCCAGCTTGAGACACCTGGGTTGGGGGTGGGGGAGTTGATTTTCAGACCGTGCTGAGCACCCGCCCTCTGGAAATATGGCCTCTTTGAGCTGTCTCCTAACACTGAGACCCCCAAAACTACAAGTCACTTTTGGGAACCATCAGCCAGACGTTTGTCCCCCAAGTATTATTTTGGGGCACATAAGGGCTCCCTCCATCTCGCCTATCTCACTCCTATAACGGCAGTGCAGCGTGCTCTCGCTGTGCTAGGGCTGCCAACTTTCTAACTGAAGAAAACCCAACCGCTTGCTGCACCCCCTGCCCCACCCCTTTCCCCAAGGCTCCCTCCATTGTTCGCTCTCCCCCACCCTCGCTCACTTGCTCATTTTCACTGGGCTGGGGCAGGGGGTTGGAGTACGGCATGGGGTGAGGGCTCTGGCTGGGAGTGCAGGCTCCAGGGTGGGGCCAGAAATGAGGGGTTTGGGGTGCAGGGTGGGGCCAAGGGGTTTGGAGTGTGGGAGGGGGCTCTGGGCTAGGGCGGGGGGGTTGGGGTGCGGGAGGGGGTGAGGCTCCGGCTGGGGGTGTGGGCTCTGGGGTGGGGCTGAGGATGAGGGGTTTGGGGTGCAGGAGGGGGCTCAGGGCTGGGGCAGGGGGTTGTGGTGTGGGAGCAGATGTCGGGTGCAGGCTCTGGGAGGGAGGCAGGGGGTTGGGGCACGGAAATGGGTGTGGGCTTTGGGTGGTGCTGATCTCCAACGGCCCCAGCATTTCCCGGGGACGGAAGTCCACGCGACTCCCAGAAGCGGTGGCATGTCGCTCTGCTCCTAGGCGGAGGCCAGGCAGGCTCCACGCGCTGCCACCAGGCGCCGCCCCGATCGCCGGCTCTGCAGCTCCCGTTGGCCGTAGCCATGGCATTCCCAGACAAAATTAGGAATACATTCAGCCTGCTAGCCCCCCGTTGTCAGGAAGGCGAAGATTGTTGTGCCCATTTTACAGATGGGGCAAGTGACCAGGATTAAGTGACTTGCCCAAGGCTGCAGGAGTCAGTAGCAGGGCTGGAACTAGTACCCAGGAGTTCTGGCTCCCGTGGCTATGCTTGGTCCTTTGGACAGTTCCCTCCCACGTGCCCCGGCTGGTGGTTGGAGAGAGAGGCGGAGATCTGTCCAATCCTTCTAAGGGGTCATTTCCCTCTTGCATCTGAACTCCGGCGTTGAGTTGGCAGCTGAGGGGAGCTGCCACTCAGCCTCCAGAGCCTGGCTGTGTGTGCTGGGAATGGAAAGTTGCCCTGTTTCTTGCTCTAGAGGCTTCCAGCTGCCTGCTCCTCTGCAGGTGGTGTGTTGGCTGGGGCGTTCCTAGCTCATGGAGGGGGAACACCTACAGCCCTGGCAGTTCCAAGAAACTGTCTACCCAGGAATTCTCTCTTTGCCCCGCCCATGCACAAAGCACCTGCTGTCAACTCCAGGAGGGGAGCGTAACACCAGGGTGGGGTGGTATTTCAGCCACTACTGAACTATGCAAACTCCTGTCTCTTCTCTCCCTGGAATTCCTCTTGAGCTGGGTCTGTCCCCCACCGCCCACCTGCTCTGGGTATCTCAGCAGCTCTCTGTCCCCTTCCCTGCCTCCTCTCTGGAGTCCCAAACATGAGCTGGGCTGGTTTCTTCCATAGTAGCTGCTCCTTCGCTCCTCTCTAGAGTGGCTAAGTGCCAAATGGTCCCTGCTGGCCCACCTGATCCGCCTTTGCTTTGCCCTCCCCTCTGCCCCGAAGGGGATCAGCCCCGGCATGGGGCGTTTCCCCAGCGGTGACAAGGGAGCGAATCTCCCAATGTGCGTTTCCCTCTGGCCCTCCCAGCTCGTGCTGCGGAAGGATCGTGTGCCTGGCTGGGCACTGTCCTCTGCGGGATTCCTGCCCGGGGCAGCACAGCCATTGGGTGTTCATTGGGTTGCTGAGCTGCACCGTCCTCGCCCTGGGTTCCGTGGGATGTTAATGTGGGTCATGGGCAAGCCTCTCCTGGTGAATCCCAGCACCCGCCAGCTGCTGGGGCAAAGGGCCATTCTGTGCCACTGGTGAGAAATCCCATTCTTCTCCTTCCCACTCCCCGCAGGCCGTCTGGCCGGTTCCCCTCTGGTATTGAGACTGAGTGCCCTGGTCTTTTCCTGCTTGAAAGATCTGTTTGTTTGCAAACTGTTTACATCCCCAGCCCAGGGTTAGCCCTGTGACTGCTGCTCTGGGGAACGTGGCCCCGTCAGCCACTTCTTCCAGGGGCCACCTTGCACCCTGGCTCTGCAGAAATTCTTTCTGGCTCTGGAGTCTGGCATGGGCCATGCACCAGCATGGAGCAGCCAGGCCTGGCACTCTCATCCCAGCCCACATGGGGCTGGTGGGCATGAAGGCTGAGCTTCTTAGCCCATCACTCTGCTTCTTTCCATGGCGGTGATCTGGCGTGAGGTGCCAGACGCCCAAAGGCACTTGCTGACGTGCCTCAGCCCTTCTCTGGGGGTGCTCGGTCTCCCTGGGGCGTTCACACGCAGGCCGCCATAGGAGGGCACAGTGGGTTATAGATACCTGCCCACTAAGAACTGGACTGAGATCCCTCCCACACCTCTCTCTGGGTTTCAGGCCCTCAGTAAGCCACAGACGGTGACAGTTCTTGGCTTGGGCTGGCTTCAAAGCATGACCTGCTGGTGAAGAGCTCTGAGCCTTCTGATCCCTCCCCCTCATCTGTTCTGGCTTTAACCAGCCCCCACTACCCCAAACCCCATTATCCTGCTGCTAGTGAGTTGGACACAGGAACTCGCCCATACTTATTTTATTGCCATCCTGCGTAGGAGCCCCAGTGCATGGACCGAGACCCCATTGTGCTAGGCACTGTACAGACACATCATCGGCACAGACAGCACGTTCCTGATTCATTGCAGCACATCACAGCATGCAGGTGCATTGCAATCGTGGTGACAGCCACCTTTTGCTCGGTGACCGCCTCCTATGGCCCCCTAGCCCACTCCCCACCCGGCTGGCTAACCTGGGTTAAGGAAATGGAGGCCCTGTGCCTTTAAGAATAGGGTTAGTTTCCCATGGAGCAGGAGGCGGGCTCTTGTGACAGGCTTGGAAGGTCACAGCTGTGAGCTGGGTGGATGGGGGGGAACTAGGGGGGATCCCGACTGCAGTGTCGCTGTGCTTCTGCCTGAGACCCACCTGCCCAGTGCAGGGCTGGGAACTCTCCTCCCTGACAAATTCTCAGGGTGGGCACAAATCCAGCTCTTAAAGCACCAGGCGTGGCAGTGGGAGGCAGTCTCACAGGGGCCAGGCCTGCGGAGGCGACAGTTGCTGCTGGCTCTTTAAAACCCTCCTCCTGCTGGTGAACAGCTCTGTCATTTGGAAGCTCATGCCTTGAGTTTCTATAGAGCCTCTGTCTAAGCAGGGGTGGGGTGGGGTGGGATGGAAGGGGAGAGAGGCACTCTCCATAGCCAGACCCATCCAGGACCTGGTGCAGGAGAGTACAGCAAGGGGGAGCTGCATGTCCTGGTGATGCTGCTTACCGAAAATATGCTGTCAAGCTCGTTTGCCTGAAAATGGGCAGGAGGTCATGGGCACTTCCCAGGCAGCCTCCAGCCCAGCATCCCCTCCCAAACGCCTCGCTAAAAATAGATTCCTACCTATTGGCTGGCCAGGGGAAACTGAGGCACACAGACGTGCCGTGACTTGCCCAAGGCCGCCCAGAGAGTCAGTGCCAGAGCTGGGAATCAAAGCCAGGAATCCTGACCCCACCCCCAGTTCCAACCACCAGATTCCCCTCCCCCTTCCCCCCCCCCCCATACCTTTAATGTCTGGCCTTGAAGAGACACCCTTTGCTCACACCACAGTGTCATACCCTCTACCCCGAGGCTCAGGGGGATCTGAGCGTGGAGGCTTTTGGCAAATGCTTGTGTTTGTTTTCCTGGGGGACCATTATTCTGTTCTCTATGCCAGCCATCCCTTTGCAGATTTAAATCAGAAGTGCCCCTCTCTTCTGCCGGACACCGTACCTTACTGCTGGCATCTGAACCCAGGGCCAGGGTTTGTTTATGTGAGACGTGCAGGAAATGGGGGGAGTTCCCCTCTTGTGTGTAGGGCTGCAGCAGGGGCGGTTGGAATCCCAGGGCCAGTCTTACACTATAGGGCGGGGGCAGCTGGGGGGGAAGGGGAGGCTAATAGGACACCTGGGTTCTGTTCCTTGCTTGGAGCAGGGGTCTGAAGTAGGGCACCTGGATTCTGTTCCTAGCTCTGCCACTGGATCACTTAGGCCAAAACTTTCAAAAGTGGCTGCTAATTCTGAGCAGACGCTGGCTCGGGGCGCCCCACCCTAAGCTCTCAGCAGCCTGATTCTTCTGCAGTGCTGAGCACCTGACGTTGGATGGACGTTCAGGGGCCGAGTACCCCTGAAAATTGATCCCTGGTGCCTTCCCCCAAAGAACGGGGACATTGAATGAGTAGGCACAAAAATTTCGACCTTGACCTCTGTGTCTCAGTTCCTCCATCTCAATAACAAATATTGCTGACACTATGTACAGGGCAGGGAAGGTGTGGTAAGGACTTAATTCATGTGCGTAAAGCGCTTTGGTGGGCTAGAGAATGGGGCACAGCATTAGGTTAATTTGAAGGGCAGATCACCCAGCAGGGTTTGGTTTTTGGTAAATTTCTTTCCTCTGCCTTAAAACGGGTAAGACTTCCAGGGTTGCCCGTGGTGCCTCTAGACCTATGGGCCAGTGCCAGTCAGCAGCGCTCCATTGGCAGTCGATGGAGCTACACTAACTTACACCAGCTGAGGATCTAGCACATGGTTTATGACCAGCAGAACAGTACCCATCTCTGGATCTGAGCTGAAGTCCCTGCAGTTCTGTTGCTGCCTTGCAGTCGGGGGGCTTGTATTTTAGGGAGGGATGCAGGTTCTGTGCTTGGCGAGGGCAGAGCTCACCCCCCCCCCCACCCCCCCTGTCCTCCCTAGAGCCATTTGCTTTGACCTCTGGGAGCCTTCGGGCACGTGGATTGGGGATGGAGAAACCTGTGAGGGGTTTTGGCAGGACGGGCAGTGCTGGCTCCCCTCAGACCTGCGGGACACTTGGCTCAGCTCTTGCATATTTGATACCTGGTGTTATTACAGAATGCCAGGGCAGCCTGCAGCAATATCAGCCCTTGAACACATGCTGCTGGGTGCAGTCACCTTTAGGCAAGGAACTTGGCCTGTGCGCCTCTGATCTGTAGCCCCCCTTCTATCCTAGGCCTGACACCCTGCACAGCACAGTGCTTCGAGAGCCCTGCTATTCTACTCCACCACTGTGGCCTGCAGGACCTCTGTCCCCCCGCAGCTGGTATATAATAGCCAACAGATCCCTTTCAGCCATGAATATTTCAGGAGGACGGGGTGCTGCGTTCACAGCCCTGCCTGTTCACAGAGGGTAGGGACATGTGTTGCAGTGGGACGAGTGGCTGTTCTAGCCATGTGCGTGAAGCCCCATGTTTCTAAAGCTGATCTATTCCTGGGCATGTCCCTGCAGGGAGCAGCAGGGAGCTCGGGTACCTGCTGGCCTCCTGCTGCATGCAGCCGGCATGCGCTCCAGGTGTTCTGTGGCCATTTCTGCGTGCACCACTGCTGGCAGATGGAAACCCCATTAAATAGCTGTGTGTCTCTGAGCCCTGTAATTACCCAATTGGTCATTTGTGGCATAGCTGGGAAGTGCCACGTGCTGATGGAGCTGGGAGTGGGGAGGGACTGACTATGGAGTGAAGTGCAGGGTACCTCTGTGAGGTGGCACTCCCAATGAGCATGGGCTAGTGATCCGAGCAGGGGACCAGGGCTCGGGGGACCCCGGTCTGTCCCTGTTGGATCAGTGGATTATGAGTTGGGAGATCTGGGTTTGTTCCTGCCACTGACTTGCACTGTGACCTTGGTAGAGTCCCATAGCCTCTCGGTGCCTCAGTTTCCCTGCTGGCACTGTGGCAGTAGGGATGATTTGGGGCCAAGTGCTCCAGCTGGGCCTTGCCTCCCACGCTCTGGGGCAGGGGAGGGTGAGCCTGGTGGGAGAGGCAGGGCAGTGCTCTGGGAGCAAGACGTTGGCAAAGCTGGCATCTCCTGAGTTGTGCTCCTCTCCAGCTTGTGCTCTGGGGCCTTGGGAGTCAGGGTGCTGGGAGTGTTACGTGCAGGGCGTCTGCTGTGCTCGGCGTAGTGCTGGAGGGGCATGTTTGGGCAGGTGGAGAGTTGGGCATAGTTGGCAGGCTTGAGAAGCGCCAGGGCTGGAATAGCAGGAGTGGCTGCAGGCCAGGATTGAGGAGCATCGGCAGAGCTGGGGGGAGGGGGGAGCCCAAGGCTGGGCTAGCAGGCCCGGCTGCAGTGGGTCATTGGCAGAGCTGTGTGTCTGGGGAGGAAAGGAGCCCAGGAGTAGAACAGCGGAGGAGATGTGGGTCAGGATTGAGGGGCATCAGTAGCCCTGCGGCGGAGCCCATGACTGGAGTAGCAGAGGAGGCTGCAGGTCAGGATGGAGGCGCATGGGCAGAATGCCCTGCAGAACTCGCACCACACCCAGCAGCAGGGCAGGTTGAGTTTTAATGAGGTCTAATGTTTCTTGACTTGCGTTCTGCAGTGACATCTGGTATCAAATATGCAAGGGCTGAGCCAACCAGAGTAGAAAATAAAGTGTCCGCAGGTTTGGGGGGAGCTGGACTAGTGAAGGATTGGGGGGGGCTGTAAGTCAGGAGTGAGGGGCATCAGCAGAGCTGAGGGTGTTGGGAGAGCCCAGGGCTGGGATCACGGGGGGGCTTCGGGTTGGGATTAAGAGGCATCAGCAGAGCTCGGTGAGGAAGCACACATGGCACTTTAGAAGGGACCTTCTATGAGCACATGCTGAAACACCGATTTCCCGAAAACCTTCCTCCATCTCCGGTCGGGCCCCTTGGCCTGTCGGTCACTGCATCTGAGTGACCGGCTCCCCCCTGCTTTAGCCCCCGCGCCCATTAGCCCTGGATCCCAGCACACTGGCAGGGCCAAGCACCTCCTGTTCTGTATAACTGCCCTGAACTGGGTGTTTTCAGCACCCGTTCTCCTGCTGTAGGGTCTTTTTGGAGACCCTGCAGGTGTGGGGCCCTGTGTCAAGGGCCATCCTGCTGTAGCACCGGGTTTGCCCCCAGGAGGAACCTTTCTGCCTGAACCCCAGGTACTTGGCTCAGTCCTTTCCCTGTGCAGTGTCCTGGCACGGTCTTCCAGGGACTGTCACGTGGTCTCTATGGCACCGTCTTCCCGGCATGTCGGCCAGCACGGAGGTGGCTCAATCCAGCAGTTCTTGTGGTGCTGGGAAAGGAAATCCAGCCAGTCAGGCCTCACTCCCCCCTCTAATCAGGGATGGGGCCCGAGCCAGTGAGTCAGGACTTGAATCCTGGGGTAGTTCTGGTCACGCTGCCATCTAGCCACACATTCACCCCCAGCCCCAATGCCAGAGGGGCTGCATGAACCTGCCTTGGCTGTTCTGGCCCTAGAACAGTTCACCTTTGAGGGTCAGTGCGGGTCAGAGGGCGACCCCAGTGCTCCTCAGTCACAGGGGCGAAATGAACGAGCGGAGGGGAAGAGAGATACTGTTTCTCTGCTGGGCCTGTTAGCGCACTGGGCCTGTTTCTCTGCTTCCCCATTCCTGTGCATGGGGTGGTAACGGTGAGGAGTTACAGTGGCTGTAAGCCACCTTGCCGCTCCCTGTATGCGGGGCTGAATTGCTAACCTACATTGTGGATCATAAAGTCAGAGCAGCCTCAAGGCTGCTCTAACTCCTGCTCTGCTCCCTATGGTCCATGGGAAGCAGAGAACAGCTGCAGTGCAGTGTACTCTAGCCACACCAGGGCCTGGGAGCTGGGCCCTTTTGCCAGCACCACACTATTTGGGGAGGCCACACACACTGGGCGGGGAGGGGTATCTCAGCAGGCTGTTTCCACCCCCTTCTTCTGCCAGAGTGACACCGAGGGGCCTGAATGTTCCTGGGAATCAGCCCCCCCCCCCCCCCCCCCCCCCCCCCCCCCCCCCNTTTGTCACAGAGGCAGGGGAGGGAATATTCCCGTACGTGGGGGGAGTTCTCCTGGGGCGGCTGGACAGACAGAGGGATACGGGAGTCCTGACCCAGAGATGCTGAGGGAGGAGCAGATGTCCCCTCCCTGTGTTCGGGTCAGTGGAGTCGTTAATCTGCCCCACCCAGCCTGACATCTGAAAGCCCCAGGTCTGGGCAGACCTGCTACTCCCAAGGGACTCTCCTCTGCATGTAATGAGGAGAAGCAGGTGCTGCCTGGAGCCTCAGGCCCTGGCAGGTTGAGCTGCTGGGGCTGGGAGCTGCCAGTGGCAGGAGGATAGAGGGAGAGGGTGGCTTGTCCTTTTCTGTCTAGAGCCCAGCTGGAAAATTCCATCTGGAGGGCACTTGCCTCTTCCCACCCCCCAGATGGGGCGCATCCCCTGAGTCACTGAGACTTGGTGGTGGTGCCAGGCCCCAGGAAGAGGTATGGCTTTCTGAACCGCTTCCCATCCCCTCAATCAGATGGGCTGTCAGGGTGCATGCATCTCCCTCACCCCCTAAATCAGGGGTTCTTGGCCCCCAACACTTGGGTCTGAAATACCACGGCTGGTGTGTGGGCAAATTCTCAGGGGTGCTCCTCCCATCCCCCATGTTCACACCCCTGCTCCATTCCGTGGAGCCTTCCTGGCTGAGACGTCCCATGGGTGAACTTGGAGATGATGCCATTGCGTGGAGTGCTGTGTCCTTAACCCCCCCATGCAGGGGCTGGGGCCGACGGTGTAGACCCCGCTTTGAGCCAGAGATCTGTGTTCCTGGATTCCTCGGACAGACCCCAACCTCTCCATAAGCCAATGTGTCGAGCGATCATTCTTGGAGCCTGCACTCCTGAGCGTCCCGTTGTTGTGTGCCTGTTCTCCGTACCCCTGCTTGAAAGTGGGCTAAGACCTGCGCTGGAAGAGTCAATCGGGCCTTTGCCTGTCTATGCTGGGGGGTTGCAGCAGCACACCTGCCCTGCGGGCTGCAGTGGGAGAATGTGGCACTGTGAGATGGCACTGAACCCTGGTGTAGACACCATGGAAAGCAGAGCTGGGAAGGGTTGTGCCCTACAGCCTGTTCTTCTGACCAATGTCAGCAACTCAAGGGAGCCCCTTCCAATGGAAGGCTGTCACGCCCTGTGAGGGATCTCTCTCCTTCCATCCAAACTGACCCTTGTCCTCTCCCCATCCCTGAACCCTGGCAGGCTGGTATGGCGCCTGGAGCTGCTCTGTGTTGGAGGCATCCCCCCACTTGTGCTCTGGGGCGAAGGGTGCTGTGGGGATGTAGACAGGTCACTGGTGCAGGACTGAGCTGGCTTGTACTGTCCAGGGCCCAAACCAGGCCTCCCATCGGCTATGGCTGTGCCATCCAGAGGGGCTGGCAGACGCCTTGGGGCCAGGAGTCTTCACCATGCCAAGTTGCCAGCTTTGGGGGCCATGCCCCCTGCTCTGGATTGGGCACCACCTGCCCTGCTCAGCCCTGGAGCCACCCGGAGGGATGGGGGATCCTTGAACTTCACTCCAGGCGGTGTTGGCATGGAGGGAGCAGCGCTGGGCAAGGTGCCCCCGCTTCTGCTTCCCACAGTCCCCTCTGCGTCTTCCCTTAACCCTTTCTGGGCTGGTGCATTAGTGGCTGAGATCAAGCTGGAAGGACACTTGGCATCAGGCATGGGAGCCACAAGGGGCAGCTGGGGGATTGGCCCGTGGGGAGCAGATGATCTTTTGACTCCTCCCCCTTTGAGTTCTGGGGTCATGTGCATCCCTGGGGCCCCCATTCATTGCTGCTACGCCTCGGCTGGCACCTTGGTCAAGGGCAGCTAGGATTTCCCTCTGGGGCCAGGACTCAAGGGCCTGCTGTTGAGTAGTCTGAGTTGCTCCCCCTGTCCTGAGTGCAGCCCCAGGGATGCAGAGATCCCTAGGCCCCACCTCCACATCTTCCCCCTTCCCTGAGCCAGCCTCTCCGAGCCCAGGACTAGACCATTGAGCGCTGCTCCAGAAACAAGCTGCCATGTGGTTACAATCAAGCAAGGCTGAGCTCTCCCCCCCCCCCGCTGAGCATTCCAGAGAACCTGTCCCCAGCTGGCCCAGAGAGCCAGCCCCAGGCCTGGCCTGGGTAGATTCTCCTGCCACCTTGTGCATGGTCGCACTGCATGGTTCTAGCCTCGGGCAGTCCGGGCATCTGGGGGTTAAGGCGGCAGCCCAGCACAGATGTCATGCTGCAGGGAAGGAAGGGATCATAGAATCATAAAACTTAAGATCAGAAGGGACCATTATGATCATCTAGTCTGACCTCCTGCATGATGCAGGCCACAAGAGTTGACCCTCCCACTCCTGAAATAACTCTCACCATGCTGGAGTAATCAGGGCCTCCCAGAAATAAAGCTGGGGGGAAGGGGCCAGAGCTCCATCTGCCATGAGTGCTCCTGGAAGCTGGAGCCCCAGGGCTTGGAGCTGGCCCTGGCTACAGGGAGGGGGAAGGAGGAGGGGGAGAGAGGGGGCCTCGGAGGTCTGTGCAGGGCTGTAGAAATGCATGGTCGAAATCCACCACAGGACGTATCCCCTCGTCCTCCTGCCGACTGCACTGCCTGTGCCCTGGTCTCCGGGGACCCTAGGGGGCGGGGTGGTACAAGGGAGGGTCTTTGAAGACCCTGGGTTTAAATTCAGATCAGATCGCAGCTGGCGCAAGTTTTGTTGGCTGCATTTTTGTCTCTTTTGGCAGATTGTCTGCATCACAAAATAACCCTGGGGTACCTCTGGGTGGGATACAGGGGGGCTGCGGGTCGGTGGTGAGGGGCACCGGCAGAGCAGTGCAGGGGGGAAGCTAGTCCTGTCTGCTGGCCTCTGCTCAGCCCCTCGGCTCCATGTGCATCCAGCTCCCCCAGTTTTCAAATCAAAGAGGCAGCTGCAGTCACCTGAGCTGTCCTGGCACCTGCCCAGATCCCACTGCGGGTGTGGGTCCCAGGGGTCCTGCCTTCTGGGAGCTGAGCTTTTACCCAGGAGCCTGTGTGGTTGGAGGGGGGAGGCTGCCTCCAGCAAGCCAGTCCTGGGGGAGGTGAGTGAGGCACCAGCGCAGTCTCCCCCATGGAGAGCTGGAGGGAGGCCAGCCCAGGCTGCGGGTGGCTGCTGATTCGAGGGGTGCAGGGGCAGGGTGGGTCCTGAGGATCTCAGCCCTGGTGCTGGTCTGTCCCCAGGGGCAGCTGGAATGTGGGAGCCCTGCACCGCCAGTGTTGCTGTCGGGGAAACCCCTGCCTCAGCCACAGCCCCTTCCCTTTCTCCCCGCCCCCTCCAAGGCACCTTGGGCACTTTGTCTCCAGCCTACACCTCTTGCTGACCCCAAAGTGATAAGGCCTGAGCCATGTGACTCTGGCTCTCCTTCCACTCCACTTGCCCCCCCCCCCCCATCTGTGCCCATAGTCACGCACACAGGGGGCCCCATCTCTTCCCTTCTGGACAGACAGACGTGCTCCCCCACACACTGTCCACCCTCTTCCCCCTGGCTGCTGTTATGTTGAGTCCAGTCGTAGTCATCCAAATTTAAAAAAAAAGGGGGGGGGAGGGGGAGCTGTAAAATGAATGGCAGTAGCTCCCCTGCCCCCTTTTCCCGGGAGATTTCAGAGTGAGAGCCCAGTGGAAGGAGTGGGGTCTCGTGGGGAGATCCTGTGCATTAGTTCTGGGGGGAGAATGTTCGCTAGCAGGGTAGAGCAAGGATTCAGAGCCCTGGGTTCTGTTGCTGGCTCTGGGAGGGAATATTGGCTAGTGGTTAAAGCCAGGAGACCTGGCATCGGTTCGCTTTTCTGGGAGGGAGCGTGTCTGCTAGCTGGAGGAGAGGACTAGGAGTTGGGACCCCTGCATTCTATTCCCAGCTCTGCTACTGGCCTGCTAGGTGACCTTGGGCAAAATACCGCCCAGATCCGTGCCTCAGTTGCCCCATCTGTATCCCAGGGATACCATTTGATCTGGGTTACCAGCTGTTTGTTTGCAAAGCACCAAGAGGGTGGGATAAAAGGAGCCCCATGCCAGCTGCTCTGCGTGGCTGGGAGTTTGCACTGCCGCTCGGCTCAGCCACGCCTGGGCTGTGAGGGAGCCAGGGTGCAGCTGGCAGCCTGAAACGGGCACGCCCGCTGGCTGATCCCTTGATCCCCACCCCCGCTCAGGCACTTACAGCTGCCTATTGTGAGACCACCGCCCCAGTGCCATGGTGACAAATTCCACTGTGTTGTGGTGAAGCCCCAGAGAGATGCCCCTCATCATGCTGCCTGGCGACACCCTGTCACCGCCCCGTGGATAATGCACCAGCTGGTCATTAGAGGTTGCACACAAAGGAGAACCTGTGTAGGGTGCTGCTCCATCTGAGTGCCCTCAGCTCCTTAAGCCTAGAGACACGGGTGCCCAGCACCTCTGGATCAGGCCATGGGGCAGGTAATGGAACAAGATGCAGCACAGCTAGGACCTCCGGGGAAGAATGGACAGTAGTGCAGGAAAAAGACTGTGGGTATCTGTCTTCGGCAGGTACAAGTGCCCTCCACCCCCTTCCCGAGAGGGGGTTATGCTGAGTTTGGGCTTGAGCCCATGCCCCTCTGGCATTCCTGACCTCCTGGCAGGTGGTTCTATACTGATGCCACGTCTGTCTCTCAGCATGCACTCTGCTGCACTCTGCTGAGCTGTCTCTGGCTGATCCCTGGTACTTTGGGGGAATTGCTGTCTCATATTGGGGACGCTGGAACAGAAAGTGTTTGTGGCTATGTCTACACTAGCACTTTTGTCGATAAAACTTTTGTCAGTCAGGGATGTGAAAAAACACACCCCTGATGCTCTCCCGCTGACATATCTACTGTTGAGGGTTTGGGGGAGACAGAGAAGCAGCCATGCTGTGGGAGATCTAGAGAGTGCATGGGGGTCCGTTCGCAAAGGGTGCGGCACCAGAAACACTAGAGGTGGCATGTCATGTAGCAGGGGCTACCCCAGGGGATGGGCTGTGTGGCTGTAACCCCTCTCCCTGGGCTGTAGGCACCAGGTACACTGTGATGCTATATACGCTAAGCCAGCTCTGGCGCCCCTTACTTGGCTAGAGAGGATCACTTGACCCTCCAGGGTACTCCCCCCCCCCCCCGATGGCAGAGCAAGGTAAGACGTGGGCTTGCTTTGATGAGCCCATCGTTTTGGGGGGAGTAAAGCGTGCAGCATCCACTCTTTGTGCTTCTTAATATCACTTGTTTTGTGCCTGAGCGGCTTTATCTTGAACAGACCTATTGTGGCAGGGGCTCTGATCTCCCCCGGTTGTCCAGTGTACCCATGTGCAGGCCACATAATAGTGGATCATTGGATGGGGGGAGTGGAGAGGGAAACTTAAAGGGAACCTGCGAAGCATTTTGCGGGGCAGGGAGCACAAGCCCAGTTTTTCCTTTTCCTTACAGTGTTGAAAGAAGGCCTCAAAATTTGGGGTGTCAATTTTTTTCTTGCTTGCTTTTTTTTTCCCCTTCAGAACAATTCGGAATATCAGTTATGGTCTTGGGTGATGTGTTGGAGTGGCCTCAGGGATGTTTATTGTTAGATCGCTTCCCCCCACCTTCCCCTTTGAAGGGGCAGAGATGTTAGATCTTTAACAAAGGCTTCCTTTCTCCACAATGTTTATTAGGCATTGGAATTAAATAGAAGCCAACTCATGGTTTTAGAAAAAGTCCGGCCAACAATCCCATCTCCTCAATTGGTGATGGCTCTTGTGATGTCATCACTTCACTAGATCTCCAGACTCCACAGAGTCTCTGAGGGTAGGCGGGACCAGAATTTCAAATGGGAACTTTTTTAATGCCCTTCCCCCACCGCCCATCAAAAAGGAGCAGAAAAGGGCAGGTCCTCTTTAAGATGACTGATCCAAAGACTGGAATGCCTCTGATAGTTCAGAGATCTCTTTCCTCCCTGCTCCCCCATGCCCCCTATCTCTGTTCTCGTTGCCCCTGCCTCTTCCCCTATTGATTGCAAGCACCAGCTGGAAGGCCTGCCCCCGCAGGCAACCGTGTGCAGGCGCGACTCCTTTGCAAGGCCTGGCATGCAGAGGCAGCCCTGGGTAGTGCTCGCAGCCTGGAGCGGCCGGGTTGGGTTGGGAAGAAGCAACTCGGTGTGTTTTTCCACTGCTGGCAGTGTTGTGTCCAAGGTTATGGAGAGGTGGTGAGGCGGGTGTGTCCGTAAGGCGGGGTGGCTCCACACCCCACACTTACATCTTGCCCGATTTAGCCTAATCTGCCTCTGCTTGCATTCCCAAACCCCTCCCCTGGAGCGAGTGCACCCCACTGGGCCAGTGACGGGGCAGCTGCTGGATGGGTGGGACTTTGGGGGGAGACGGGTGGTCTGGATGTCTGAGGGCAGGGTTGGGAGTCTGTGTGTCTGGGTTCTATTTCTGGCTCTGGTGTGTGACCGTCCCCTCTCTGTGCCTCAGTTTCCCCCTCGGGGGAACTGGGACAGTGGTGCTTGCCCACAGTGCAGGGGTTTGTGCAGCACCTTGAGGTGCTTGGATGGGAGTGGCTGAGGGAAAGGCGGGGTGTTATTGCAGCCAGACCCAGGTGGGAAACCGTCCTGGCGAGGTGCTCCAGAGCTGGTGAGCGACCTGATGTTCGGGTTTCCATGTGCTGACGCAGCATCGTGATGCTGACTGGGCCCTGGAGGGCAGTGTTTAAACAGGCACTCGTGCTAGTTTGGGGGTGGGGTGGGGGATGGCCAGTCTTGTACCTTCCAGGGGATGGTATTCTGAAATCCCAAGACTTCCTCTGCTATCAAGCTGGTTGTAGCAGGCTGACAGCCCCCCCACTTTGTTAGCAGGTGCGAATTCTGAGAGAGGTACCTCATGAACCCCCCCTCCCACTCTGGGTTACTAGGGGAGAGAAGATTTAGGGGTGGGTTGAGCTGAGCAGCCCTGAGAGAGGAAGCTTTGCAGCTGTGTCTGGTGAGCAGGCTAGAGCCACATGCTGGTATCTTTGTGTTGCTTTGACAAAGCCAAGCCCAGCAGGGGGCAGTGTGGACTCCACGCATGGTGTGGGCTGTGTTTGAGAGCCGGGGGTGTGGGGGGGAGGGGGGGGAATGGGGCATAGACTGTCTCTGGTGGCTGTGTCTCATTCTCTGACTCTCCTCTCCCAGCATGCTCTTGGGGACCTTGCCCTGTGAATCATTACCTTGCCCTTGAAGTCTCTTGTGCCCCAGGGATTGGGGGGGCTCTTGTGACAGTAGCTGAGCTGCCCAGCTGGGCTAGGATTGTGGCTGCTGTTTGCCTCCCACGGCGTGGGGGGATGGCGATGGGTTCTCAGCCCTGCCTCAAGAACCCTCCCCACTTTAATTCACACTGCTCCCCCCCCTTTATTCCCCTCCCTCGGGCCCTCTCAGCCCACCTAACATGCATTGCCTGGTGGGGGGGATCTTCGGGGCCACGGCTCCTTTATCTCCTTGGGCAGCTGCCCTAGGAGTGGAGATAGCGCCTCTCAGGGCTTGGGGATTGACCTCTGAGCTGTCTACATGGTACTGTGTAGGCCCCAGGCTCGTCCAGAAAGGAGTGTGGGTGTGGGTGAGGTGCCGGCACTTATCAAGCCCTAAACTGTAGGGGAAAATGACAGGAGTTTCAAGCCAAATTACCCATCCCTCCTCTAATCTAATGGGAAGGGCAGGCCTGGCTGGTGAGGGTGGGTGGTGGCTGGGTGGAGTGGCCTGTATGTAGATGGGTTAAGCTCTGCTGCCATGACACCAACGCCCTTCCCCGCCTCCTTCACCCCCCCCCCCCCAGCCTGCGGAAAAAGCTATAAAAAGAACGTATTTAAAGTGACACCATCGTGATAAAAATTGGAGAGAGGGATTTTAAAACCTCCACCATGCCATTCCCCTCCGTCTGCAGGAGCACAGGGCAGGCTGGCCGGCTTGTGTGCGGGTCCCCAGCTTGCTCTGTGCTGGGGTGGGACTCAGAAGCCAGGCTGGTCAGTTTCACTCTCTGCTCCCTGATCTGTAGGTGATTTGGTTGTATGCAGGCTGCCAGCATTGTAGGGGTTTCTCCCCCATTCCCCCAAAGGACGTATATCTTCCCCCACCCCCTTCCAGTTTTAATTCTCATGGCTGCGAGGATGTCTCGGTGTCCCAGAAAGCCAGGGAGTCTGGGGATAGTCACTGTGGGACTAGTGGGAGCATTATCCTACTGCATACAGGTCCCCCTCCCCTGTTTGGGATTTCCGTCCTCCCAGGGCTAGGCTGTGCTTGGCCCCCAGTCTCTCTCTCTGGAACACCCCATGCTGCTGTCCCTGGGGCTGGAGCGGGGCAGGGCAACATGAGCCGTGGCAGCTTCCAACCACAGGGGGGTAAAACACCTCCCTCTTTCCCTGCCTGCCCCTGAGGCCTGGCCCGGCTCCAGCTCCCAACCCGGGAGCAGAAGGTGCTCGCTCCTGAGGGATTCCTAGCCCCTTCCAGAGTTGCCGTCTCAGCAGAGGCGGTTATGAACAACCTCCCATGGGGGAGTGAGGCATGGATGGGGTGGGCCTGGGCCCCCTGAAGATGGGGGTTCCTAATAGCGGGGTCAGCCAGGTGGCTGGATAGTGTGGTGCCTTATAGCGGGATGCTGGGAGGTGCGTTGCAGCATGGTGTGGTGCCGGGGCAGGTGGAGGGAGGAGAGGCTGGGAAGGGTTTGATGAGGCGCAGCCCCTGCCCGCTCAGTGTGGCCCTCTGTCCCTCTCCGGTGGTGGCTGGGCCACATACAGAGGGTGAGGAGCTAACTACAGTGTGGGTAGCAGAGCTGGGTCTCTTAGCTCAGGCAGTTGAGGCTCGTGCTGTAAGATGCAGAGGTGTCAGGTCTGTTCTTGGCTGCCAACAACCCATCTAGTGGTACTGCACTGGCATAGCGGGGCAGGCGGCACACTCTTTCTCACTCTGGTTTGCTATCCAGGTATTGAGCTCCCCCTTTTATTCGGGCACATTCTTTGTCTCGGTTTCCTGGCTCCCTGCAGCCTCCGTTAACCCTTTGTACTGAGGATCAGGCTTTCCCAGCGCCCTGCAGGATTTTGTCTGAGCACCAGATTCACTTGATCGGCAGTCCAAAAGGACAAAGCATGCCTGTTCAGATTGGCTGCAGCCCTCCTTCCCAGCTGGATCCAAAGTAGCTAAGGCCAAAGTTCAGCTGGAATTGACTGACTTAATGCTGCTCTGATCTGAGCCTTGGGAAGGGAAACCTTGGGGCCAGATTGAGACTCTATAGACCTATTCCCAGGTCTATCAGACAGTCCGGTCATAATCCCGGCTTTCCTTTTTTAAAAAAATGGTTTTCTAGCTCTCCTATTTGCAAAGTGAATCTTTAAAACCTGACTGTGGTGTAATTGACACAGTGATGTCTGCCTGAATCTGAGGAGAGCCTGGCACAATTACTCTGGGGGTGGGGAGGAGTGTAACTGACGCAGTGACCTCTGCCTTAACCTGCAGACAGTCTCCAACAGAGGGTGGAGCAGCAGTCACTAGAACCAGGGAAGACATCTGGCCCCCTGAGCAGTCTGGGCCCCTGCCATCAGAGACGCCGTCTTTCTAAGTTGCCAGGGGGTGCTCGACCCCCGCACCAACCCAGCCCCTCCCCCGCTCAACCCCTTCCCCCAACACCCCTCCCCCACCCTGCCTCTCCCCACCCTGCCCCATTCCGCCCCTCCCCAAAGCGCACCTAACCCTTGCTTCTCCCCTTCCCCCCCCCAGTGCCTCCTGCATGCGGAACAGCTGATCACAGTGGGCGGGAGGCACTGGGGGAGGACCTGGTCGGGGGGCTGCCAGTGGGTGCCTGCCATTGTCTGAGATTTGGCCTTACATTCTCAGATGACTGAGTGCACAGCACAGACACACAGTCAAGGGCATGTATGGGCTAGGGAAAACCATTGTGTTTTCAAATAGATTATCTAATGTGTTTTAACCGATGTGATTTTACATGGGACTTGGTGCAGACAGGACAAGTCACAGGAAATAAATGTGGTAGCTGGTTGTGGTCAACCCCAGGGAGTGGGGGGGAACGGGGAGAAGAGTATTACTAAATCTCACTAATTAACATGCTTTATGATTATTATTTGTATTCTAGTAGGGCCTAGAAGCCCCACTATGCTGGGTACTGCACATCCATCCAGTGTCCTAGTCACTGGCCCACACTCCTTTCCCCTTCATATATCTACTGGTTTCAGAGTGTGTTGGCATTCTGCCCATGGACGTCCCTTCTCCTGCAGCCCCCGAAGTGGGTTTGCTCTCTGCCGCCATGATTAAGTCTGTGTAAATGACAATGCAAATTAGGCACCTCCCAGAGGCTCCTGGCAAGCTCCCAGTGTGGCCCTTGTTCGTGCACCACTGGACCAAAGGAATGAGTGGCCCAAAGTGACGCTTGGATTCTCTGTCCAGCACAGCTGTGAGCCCTAAGCTTTGCTTGTGCTCTGAGTTACTCCATAGCCATGAATGATAAACTCTGTGTGATGACTAGTGGGTGGGGGTGCATACACATAATCTCACAGAGGGGTTAGCTGTGTTCCACTGGTTGAACTATGTTCTGCTTGCTCCTATTCAATCAACATTGCAGGAGCATTGTTCACTTCCTGTTCTAACCTGTTGTGCAGAGTTTCTGTGGCTGTTAAACAGCTGCTATATTCCCCCCCCCTCGAGGTGGCTGCATTTCCCCCCCCCCCCCGCTCCCTGTCCCCTGACTGCCCCAACCCCTATCCACACCCCCACCCCGTGACAGGCCTCTCGGGACTCCCACGCTTATCCAACCCGTTACCCATCCCCTGACCGCCCCCCACCCCCGGGAACCTCCGCCCCATCCAACCCCCCTGTTCCCTGACTGCCCCCCGGGACCCCCGGCCCCTTATCCAACCCCCCAGCTCCGGCCCCCTTACCATGCCGCTCAGAGCAGCATGTCTGGCAGCGACGCCGCTTGGCCGGAGCCAGACACGCCGCCGCGCTGCCCTGCAGGAGCGCGCAGCCCTGACGCCCGGAGTGCTGCCCACACGGCGGCGTGGCTGCAGGGGAGGGAGGACAGGGCGGGAGGGGCCAGGGGCTAGCCTCCCTGTCCGGGAGCTCAAGGGCCAGGCAGGACAGGCCCGCAGGCCGGATGTGGCCCGCGGGCTGTAGTTTGCCCACCTCTGGATTAACTGATTTCTTTATAGCAGGGGTGACCACCTGTCTTGCTTGATGTATTTATGTGGCCCACGTGGCACATTCAGCTTCTTGAAATATAGGCCCTCTTTTTTTTTTTTTTTTTTTTTTTTTAAAGTACGTTTCTAGACATTGAGGTTACAAACAGAATCTTCTAAACGTGAAACCAAGTGTAAACTGATGGCAGTGATGTCTGCCTGAGTCTGCAGACAGCCTGAAGCAGTGACCCAGAGGGGAGAATTTCCCTGCCTCCAGTAATTGTAGTTGGGATGTTAACTCTGGAACCTAATTATGTAAATTTGGCACAAGCATTAATTGCTGATCATTTTAGCAATGGACAGGAGTGGGCGTGAAGGCTGGAATGGAGTAGGGGAGGAGATGGAATTGGGAGTTGCTGCAGGGAGGGAAATGAAGAGGGAAGAACCAAGGTGATCAAAAGATGGGGAAGAGGGAGAGAAACAGAGACAGGAGTATGGGGACGGGGGGGACGAAAAGGAACTCAGGGTTTGGTTACTACATGGAGGCGTATTCTACTCTTGATCTTTGAGCAAACCTCCCAGTGATTTCTAAGGGTTTATCTACAGGAGGAAATTGACCAGAATACCTCTTCTAGAATAGCTCCACATGGGGACAGTCTGTTCTGGAATAAATGACTGTATCCAGAATAATTACTCTGCTTTGGAAGTGTACTAACTATATTCTGGAATAAAGTGACTCCCTTGAGAACTATTCCACAATAACTCTTCAGGTCAATTCCCCCATGTAGACAAGCCCTCAGGTGTCTAGGGCAGGATTTGGAAGGGGGGTTAGCCAGCACATGTTAACAGCCCAAATGCAACCCCAAAGTTAGGTCTTGTAAAAACAAGTTGTTTCAATACTGACCATCACTAGAAATGTCTCTGTGACTTAGTTTCTCAACATTCAAATGGCCGCTTATTGAAAACAATAAAAACTGGGGTCTTGCAGCAGTCTAGTGTGTAGCAACGTGAAACTGACAAGCTTATTTTCATTGCCTGGGCTGCTTGAACTGCAAGACGTAAACAAACTATCTAAATATTGGAGCCACGAGGTGGGGGAGGCAATATCTTCGAATGGACCAATTTCTGTTGGTGAGAGAGACAGACGTTGGTCCAGTCAAAGATATTCTCTCTCCCACCTTGTCTCTCTAATATCCTGGGACCAACATGGCTTCACCAATGCTACAGAGTAGACTCCCTAGTTTGCTATAATCTAAAGTGGCATTAATTCCACACATAAGGAGATGTCTTAATAAAATATGTCACCAAATTCTGCCCTCTTACTTCTTAGCGCCCTGGTTCTGGCAGGATCAAGGACAGTCTCTCTTTGTTTTTTTGTTGTGACCCAGATGCTCAGCTGCTGTAAATTGGTGCTAGCTGACTTCAAGGGAGCAATGCTCCTTTACCCCAGCTGAGGATCTGGCCCAACGGAGGCTGCGTTGGGGTGTGCTGGGGGGTGTTAGCTGTGCCAAGGTTGCCTCTTGCACCCATCTTCTGCCCTCCCTGGCACTAACTAAAATCGAAGCTGTAAAGGGCATCCCTTGGTGGTGTGCGAGAGGGGTTTTGCTTGGGGAGGAGGGAGGGAGAGGCTGAGCTGGGAGGAAATTCCTGCAGAAGGTGTGGACGTTTAAGAGGCAGGGTGTGTCTCCTTTCTGCAGAGCACAGCCCGGCTCTCATGAAATCCATGAGGGCTGCCCAGATATCTGCAGCTCCCAGCTGTGCCCGGGAATAGAGGCGAGGCCCCAATGGAGCCAGGAGGGGAGTCAGATGGCTGCTTTCCCACGGCTCAGTCCCCTGTGCCGGAATGGCGTGAGGCTGGCGCCCTCCCCTCCACACAGGGAGCCTTTGACTCTTTAGGGGGAGAGGGAGGGGCCCTCGCTGCAGGCATTGCAGCAGCTTCGTTGCCCGATTTCCCCCCCTGCCCCCAGGGAGGGGATGGGTGGGGGTGGGCAGGGAGGAAGCCAGGGAGCGGCTCTGCAGAGCAGGCGGGGCGGTTACAGCCCAACAATCCGATTACTAGACTGTATCCAATTAATTCGTAGCCATTTACAGACATTTTTACCCAGCGCCCCCCTCTAATCCAGTTAGATTTCGCCAATTACTGAAGGTGTTTGGTCTGGAACAAATCAAGAGCCTCCCTCTAACGTGAAGGCTAATGGAGGGGTGCTGGGGCTGAGCCTCAGGGGCCCAGGTCCTCAGCCCGGGCATCTGACTCAGAAGTTAGGTGCCTAAATACCTGAGGATCTGGGCCTGGCTCCCAAGGGCTGCAGTTAGATGGGGGTCCTGTTACAGTTGCTCATGTCCCAGGTGCCCCTTTGACTGGCCCTGCCCTGTGACCCGACTGCACTGGGTCCCAGTTGCCGCTGGCATCTCTGGTCCCTGCTCCATTTTTCCCTGCATCTCTAGCGCTTGTTCTATGTCCCTGTGACTCAGCTGCCCATTCCCCCCGGCCCCCCTTTGCCCATGAGGCCTGACCCCACTCCATTCCCATGTGATGTCTCTGCTCCGTTTCTGAAGGCCGGGGGCTGCTTGTTCTCCAGGGAGTGAATTTCCTACCCTCTCAACTCGATCTCATTTCATTTAAGTCATGCCAGTTTCTGGTCTCCACAGGATGGGGGGGGCCTGCCCCAGGCATGGAGCCAGGGGAGAACAGCCACGTTCTGCTGCTTTCCTTGGCTGCAGGGGCCCCGCAGCAGGGTGTGCGTTGGGGTGGGAGGCACAGGGCAATAGGCTGGATCCAGCTTGCGAGCAGCACGACCCACCCACACCCTGGGCCGTGCAGATGGTGTTGTGGGGGGCTGCCCAGGGGCCTCTCCAAAGAAGTATTTGGTTTGGGGATGCAGAGCTGAAACTACAGCCAGGATGAAGGGAAAAGTATCCATTTGCTGTACTAAAGACAGTCAGTAATGGAGGGTGGGTGGGCGTCTTCCCATTGGGTGGCTCCCTTTTACCTCTAATAAATACAGTGCCCCAATGCTCCTGGCTCGATCCTGATCCCCTCCAGCCCCGCAGCAAGGGGCAGGAACCCCCCTGGCAATGGAGGTAAGGCAGCCTGTGACTAGACCTGGGCCCTAGGTCTCACCACCTGTCTGGGGTTGTTACTCTTTCTAAGGAGAAGCTGCGCTTGTCTTCTCTGATGGAGCCCCACCAGGCTGTGCTACAAGGGAGGTGGCTGCTGGCTACGGCCGTGAAAGCATCAGTTCCTGCCCGGGTTCTAGGAGCACCAGCATGAGCAAGCCCAGTCTGTGCTCGGAGGCCACTGTAGAATAGAGTCTGGCAGCTCAGACCTGGCTCTCCCAGCCCGTGCTGGAGGAGAGCACATTCGAAGCCTTCTGGTGCCAAGGAGGCTCCTTCCTGCGCCGATCTCGGTCCTTTCCTCCTAGGCTTTCACCGTGCTTTAGCGAGGCAGATTAGTGTTATTTTTTTGTCCTGATGTTCTAGATTTGTGGGGTGAGGGTGGGGGAGACGCTGGGACTGAGGGCGGAAGTGACTTGCCTGAGGTCACACACAGAGTTGTTTGCAGAGCAGGAAGTAGGACCCAGGTGTCCTGGATCCCAGTGCCCGGCTGTAACGAGCTTGGTTTTGGCTGTAGGGTGGTTGTGGCCTGCGGAGTCCTGGCAGAGGACAGCTTACCTGAAATCCACCTATGCTGAAGTGGTCCTTGATGATGAAAAGTGGCCTTTTGGTTTCCTTGACCAGACCCTTTGTGCTAGTGGGGCATGCAAACGCCGTGGAAGACCATGGCAGATTGGCATCAGCAAGGCGGGCAGAGCCTAGCGCTTGGCCTAGTTGCCATGAAGTGGGATTATTTCCTGCCCACACCTCTGTGTCTGGATTACCCCTTCCAACCAGGGATGCTGTCACCAGCAGTGCAGAGGGATAAGAGCTGGAGGTGGGGGTGGGGAAGATTTCACTGATCCTCCGGTGAAAATGGGGACTTTGGAAAGCAAGAGTATTTCATTGCAAAGACCCTTCCAGGCCTCCTTCATCGTCAAGCAGCAAAAGATGAAGGGGGTTGGTCTCCAGTGTTGCCCTGTGTCTTTTGGAGGCCATTGGTGGGTTTGCAATACCACCTGGAGCCATAAAAAAAAGTCCATGCCCTTTTTGAGAAGCTTGATGGAAAGAACCATCTTTGCCCCACTGCCACCTGGGTAGCTAACAGATGAGCAGCCCTGGCCGAGCTGAGCATGGGGGAGCTAGGTACACTAGCCACGGGATAAAGGATCTGGATGCAGACTAGGTTAGCCAGTGACTGCTCAGCTGTATTCTCTCCCTCCAGCCCGCTCTCCTCTGGACCTGCCAGTGGAAACTGCCTGGGGTCCAGCCTCGACAGACCTTTCAGATAGCAGCAAGTCAGGCTGGGCCCGAGCTGGCTCAGCCGGGCGTAATGGGGTGGGGGCAGGCATTTGGCTGCAGGAGAGGTTCCCCACTGAAGGGGTGGGTGGTGGCGGTGGGGGGTTGCTGATGGAAACAGCCTTTTGAGAAGCAGCGCAGATGCCCAGCAAAGAGGGGGAGGAAGGGGTTGGTTTCGACTGCCACTGAACCCGGAGAAAATGAGTCTTTTGTTTGCTGTTGCTGTAACCGCTGAGCGCTCACCCGATTCCCCACTCTCTGCTGGAGTCACAAGAGCAACTCCGCAGCCTTAGAGCAGGAGTCAGAGGAAGTTCAACCGGATTTCATCCCCGAGCGGAAACGCAGCCGGCGAGGCGCCCAGAGCCCTGCGTGGTGGCCCTAGCACCACGGTGTTTGTAAGGTCTGGGATTCAGGGGCAGGGATGCGGGGCAGCAGGGGCTGGCACCCCACCCCACCCCAATGGCTAGAGGCCCTCCAGGGTAATGCTGCCTTGGGAGGTGCAGGGGGCTCAGCTTGGCTCATCAGTGTAAGAAGTTACAGAGCAGCATCTCTGTGAGGTAGGCTGAACAAATAAAGGGGGTCTAATGCCTGCCCTCTGACTCCATGGGGGAAACCTGCTTGGGGCCTCTATCCGGCTCAGCTGGGGAGGGGGTCAGTGGGAGCTGCCCTTTCTCCCTCCGGTCAGGGAGAGGGCAGCCGTGAAGGCAGCTGTTCCCCGACCCTCGCCCGCTGCCATAGCTCAGCCTCCATCTCTCTCGCTCTGCACTGAGCTGGGCAGAAGGAACAGAGCAGCCCTCTTTCCATACAGTGGGAGGGCCTGGCTCTCCTCCCTGGGCCCCAGTGTAAATCAGGAGTGACTCCACTGTTTGCCCCTGCAGTTCTACAGGTGTAACCCCCCCAGGAGATCAAAATCAGGCGGAGGCTGTGCTGTACATTAACCCTAGTCTCCCCTCCCTCCCTGCTCCCAACTGCTGGTCCCCTCCCCCTACACCCATCTTGCCTCCTGCTGTTTAACCCTTTCTCTTCTCTCTGGACAATAGCCCCAGCCCCGCCCCTCCTCACAATTGTAGGTTCTCTCCCACTGCCCCTAGCCAGACCATCCCCCACAGCCATTCAGTTCCCTAGCTGCCAGGCCCTCCTTACAGCCCCCTGGGTAAAAGCCTGAGCAGCCCCTCCCCCTAGGCCTGACAAAAATGCTGCCAGGTGGGGCCCAGCTGGAAATCCAGCAGCAGGGGGAGGGATCCTAGATCAGAGATAAAGCACCTCAACGGGTGGCTGTCAATGAGGACAAGGCTGGATTGGGCACGGAGGGAAGGAGGCTGTGCTGAGACCCTCCCCTTCTGGAGGAAGAGCTCACAGGTGCTGAAAGGGGAGGGGTAGGGAGTCTGAGATCATGGGAAAAGACTGTGCTGTGGAGGAGATGAAGAATGGCCTGGCCTCGCCTCCTGGGAATAAGCAAAGGGGGGATGAGAGAGGCTGCCACTTAAGAAGTGATGCCTTGGTGGGGCACTGCTGCTCCCATGGCAGTGTGCTCCCCCCCCCCCCTTTGGTTTTATAGTTCACGTGCTAAGGCATCCCATGGTGTCTTGGAGCCGGGTTCTGCAGCCTCTTCCTGCAAGGCCTGTTTAAGGCAGCAGGAGCGTTTCACTCTCCCCTCTGAAGTTTGCCCTGGAAACAGGAGCGGAATGTAGGCTGTCCCCTAGGGCTTGTCCACACGGGATGTTATAGTGGTGTAAGGTAAGGTGTGAATTTCAGCTCCTGTAGTCAACCAGTCTAACCCCCGGGTGGACACTCTCATTATCAGGGTCTCCTTTTTCTGGTTTCACTTAAACCCTTCCAAAGCAACAGTGGCTAACCTGGAAAAAGGCCCCTCTGATCCCACCTGGTATCCACAAGGGGATCGGGGGTGTCATGCTGATGTATAACTAGTACGGTCTAGTTAGACTGGTATAACTCCTCTGCAGACAAACCCTTACACTAGCAAGTTATATAGCTTTAACTATCCTGGGGTACGGTGCACTCAAGGAGCTGAGAACCCTCTTGGGGTGGGGCAGTAGATGTTGAGGAGTAGTCCCACACACAACCTTAAGGCCTGGCCTACGCTTAAAACCCCCCATCAACGGAAGAATGCTACCATTATTCAGGGAGGTGGTGTTCCTACAGCAGTGGAAACACTCTCTCTGGTGTTAGAAGCGTCTACACGCTATGGGGTTATGCTGGTGTAGCTATGCCGACATAGCTATGCTGGTATAATCTCCGTAGTGTAGACATATCCTGAAATATAGGGCAGAACCAAGTTTCAGTTTCCAGTGCTCTGGAGTAATGAGTGGGCTCTAAGGTCACTGTAATGACCAGAGCCGTGACTCAGTGCTCAGCAATAGCACCCACATGGTTCTGGTCTTCAGCACTGAGGGATGATAGCCCTATCCCATTCAGAAGGGCCTTTTCAGTTGGACAGCAGCCACCTGGGTAGACAGAAAAGACCTTGGATTAACATCTAGATAGGCAGGTTATGTGTCACACCCATAGCATTCTAAGCGTTCTGATTTGCTGAGGCAGGATCACATGACTGCAAGTTGTTTTGCCTTGTCCCCTTCCTTTAATTGATCCATAATCTTTGAGCTATTGACTAGGTGGCAATTGAGGAAGACAATGGAGGTGCCTCCCTATGGGATAATCCCCATTTTGCATCCCATGATGCAGCACCTTTGGCACAGAAATCCACTCTGCTAGGGTGCAGGGGGTCAGGGTCTGTGTCAGGCAGCATGTAGGGCTGGCTCAGGCTAAGTTAAAGCAGGTGTCACCCCTGTAATGCTACGCCAGCATGGTCCTGAGGACAGATACAACCTCTGTGGGCCTGTGCCCTGGTGTAAGGTTATCCCAGAGGGTGGGGTTGGCAGTGTTTTTCCTGTGGGCTGTTTTTTTCTGTTGGGTAGAGGATGCTTCTCTGAGGCAGTGGGGAGTGGCTGGCAGAAGGGTGGACAGTGATGTCCCTGGCTTGTTGGCTGAAAATTGCTCAGGAGACTGAGCAGTGCTGTGGGTGGTGGTGGTGGAAAACAGAGGCAACAAAAGGAAACAAAGGCAGGCCACCCAAAGGAGGGGCATGGGTGCTGGAGGTGCAGGCCAGTGTCCCTGGGGGGGCGGGATGTGGTTGAGTGTGTCCGGCTGGTTTGCACACTGCCGGGGATGCTCCCTGTGGCACTGCCAGTCTTACGCTGCCTACGCAGCAGCGGGCTCCTCTCTAACTAGCCTTATTGGGCCCAGTTGGCTGGAAAGCGCTAATGGCCCATAGCAAAAGAGCATGTTAAAGGGGACGTTTTCACCAGTGCAGCCCTGCATGGGGTGGGGGGTGATGGGATGGATTAGGAGCGTGCGCGCTGGCCTAGAAAGAGAGTTGGGGAGCTAGCTGTGTTTTAAACATGGCGCCACCAGCTAAGGATGCGGCACGCATCATGAAGTAGGGGGCTAAACTGGATCTAAAACTGGGGTCATCACTAAGCAGACTGCCAGTCAAATCCAGACTGCCAGATGCTTTTGAACGTACCCTGAAATCTTTTTTTTTACTTCTTCTTATCATTTTTTTAATTCTTATTATTTTCTCCGGAGTCTGGACCTTGACTGTACCGTGATAAAAAATAATTGACTACCCCTAATCTAAAACCACTTCTCTATCTTAGGCCCTTTCGTGGGTTTGATGCCATTTGAGCTCCTGGGCTAGCGGCAGGTGAGCCGGGGATCTGTGTGAGTAGGGGACCCCTGATGCCGCCGTAGATGGGGAGTGCACGCAGGCGTGACTGCCTTGGAAAGCTGTTTGTAAAACTAATGAACACAGCCTCAGGGACGATTCCCCACAAAGGCCCTTTGCCTGGCCGGTGGGATGTATGGATGCTATAGGCTCCCCTCATTAAGTGGCCAGGCCCCCTCCCTATAGGCCCCATAGATGGGCACACATAGTAAGCCCAGCATGAAGCTAATGAACCTCCCCCAAAAGAGGAATGTGTTTTCATCCCTTTCAGCGCTCTCCCCACCCCCGCCTGGGGGACAGGATACCAGGAGGGATGGGGCTCGGCAAGGAGCGGATTGGCTGGGGCTGGGAGGTGCAGGAAGTGGGTGTGCCCACGGCTCAGTGGGAGCAGGATGGGAATTGGCCACTGACCTCAAGCAAAGGTGAGGGTGTGGTAGGGTGACCAGATGTCCCGATTTTATAGGGACAGTCCCAATTTTTGGATCTTTTTCTTATATAGGCTCCTATTACCCCCTACCCCCGTCCTGATTTTTCACATTTGCTGTCTGGTCACCCTAGGGTGGGGAGCTTGTGCTGCCAGGGCCCCTCCCCCGCTGTCTGGAGGGGCAAGAGAGCAACTGGAATGTGCCCTGCTCTGTACAATGAGAGATGCTGCTGCAGAGGGGGTGGGAGGATCTCTGCTTGGGCAGAGCAGATATTTGAATGTTCACACAAGCCTACTCCATGCCAGAGTCCTTGGGAAGCACTCGGCCCAGCACAGACGGGGCCCGGGCATCTTTACCCTTGGATCCACTGCCAGAAACGGGTGGCATGGTGGTAAAAGCACCGATGCCCTGTCTCTGCTAGAGCTTCCTGCTGGGCGAGCTGCAGTCCTGGGAGGCTTCACTACAGCCTGAGAACACGTTGGAGGGGCAGTTACTCTGATGATGTGCTCCGAGGGTCCCAGCCACGTGAGGGTCTCAAAGCATGTTGCCAAGGAAGGGTCACAGTGTCACTGTTCCATTTTAGAGATGGGGGAAACTGAGACATGGGGAGGGGGAGTGCCTGGGGTTAGAACCCCAGTGATTCTGCTTCTTTACTAAGAGGGATATGAAGCCCATCAAGAAGATGTCTTAATGGGCCAGCTGTTATAGGATCAGACTCCCTGGGGGTGTTTCCTATTGATTAATGTGATTTTAGTCTCTGCACAGGAGTAATTACTTATTCCGGTTTATTAAAAACATGCCGCTCCGTGGCTCTCGGTGCATGTCCAAGCATATTCCCCACCCCGAGTGGGATGTGTTGCAGCTCGTGATTCGAGCAGTGGCTCCCCAGAGCTGGGATAGCAGAGAGGGTGCCGGTCGGGATTGAGGGCCAGGGCAGAGCTGTGTAAGGGCTCAGTGCTGGGATAGCAGGCTGATGGCCCCACTTCAGCATTGGGTTAGGGCTAAGATGGCAGGAGGGTTTGCTGGGGATCCCTGGGTGTGGGCTGTTTAAGGGCCACAGCAGCTGGTGTCATTGACTCTTCATCTCAGCATAGTCTTGTCTTGCACCCCTTGCTTGCGGTTGAGTGGGGGGCGGGGGGAGGGTGTGTAGGAAATGAGCCCCACTTGGGGTTGCGTGTGAGATGTGCCCGTGTCCATTCCCGGGAGGGTGTAGGAGGACGGGGAGAGGAATACGCCCAATCGCGGGTATGGATGAGGACATGCTTAGAGCTTTCAATGTGCCCACACCCATTTACGAGCAGGGTGGGGTCAGAGAGTGCCCATTCTAGTGGGGATGGAAGCTCTGCAGAGCAGAGAAGCTGACCACACCCATTTGCTGGGGAAGAGGCTGGGGCCGTGGGCATGCTATGAGTTCCCTCATGATTAGTCTGGAGACACTCAGAAGGACTCCATTTGGGTACGGGTGAATTCCTTCCCCTGTGTCTCTCCAGGGACTCTGATGGGCTCTCACAGGAATGAAGTGGGCCCAATCATGGGAAAGTGCTGGGGCATAGATGGCTCGTGGTAGTTGTGCCTGACCTAAACTCGCCAAGCCAAGGCCTTTTGTCTTTGGGAAACTGGATAACTTTAAATCTAGGATCAGTCCGCTTACTTGTGGCTGGCTTGGGGGAAGGAGGCATCCGTGATCTAAATAGCCTGATCCTACATAAACCAGAGCAAATCTGCTTTCCTGGCATATCGAGGTAGCTCCCAGCCTTTGGGTTGGGTTCCTAATGCCCCCCAAAATCATGGAGATGATCATGTGTCTAAAGCCTGAAGTGGCCAAGGTCTCCTCGCCCTTTTCAGAGCTCCCCCGTGGCAGCCTGTGGGCAGTAGGACTTTGGGGCAGTCTGATGAGAGCCCTGGTCCCTGATGACCACTGATCTGCTCAGCTGCCATGGCCATCAGGGCTGGTGGACGGGGGCACCCACTGAGTCTCGAGTGCAGGGTGCCAGAAGTAGAATTTGGAGTGGGGATTTTCACACACCCAACGGAAGCTATGGGATTCCCCCTTAGCCCAGCCTCACCATGGTACAGGAGGTGGGGTTGCTGCCCGAACCAATTTCTCCCTGCCAGCTCGGCTGGCGAGACATTGAAATAGATCCGAAATACCTCTGAGGACAGAATGTAGTCATTGTGCTGGCCTCGGTGGCAATTGGTGCTCTTGGCGTTGGTGGGATGATGTCATTGGTTGCCCAATAACCTGGGGTGGCACTGTCTGCATGGCAGCGCTGTCTTTGCCTGTTCAGGTCGCCTGCTCTAGAAAGTTTCACCTCCAGGGTGGAGCCCATTGCTAAGCGTCGTCCCCGGGAGCGCATGGCAGCGGGCTGGTGACGTGGAGGGGTCCTTGGTTTGGGAATGGGCATCGCCACATAGGCCAGGCATTTTCTAGTTAAAGGGATCACAAGGGAACAGAGTGACCTGTCAGTGGGAGGTAGTGCCCACTGCATCTTTGGATCCGATTTTATTCCTCGCAACTCAATGCCTCCTGAGACCACCAGCTTCTACTCCCCATATGGCTGGCCCTGGCTGTCTGCCAAGAGAAGCAGACAGAGGTGTGTTGTGTGGCCTCTCTATTGGAGACCTAGTTGCCCAGCTGGCAGAATAAGCAAGGAATGGAGCTCCAGCCCCCCGTTCCCCACTCTTCCCCACCCACCCCAACCTCTCATGTCAGCAGCTGTGGGATTTATTTCTCCTTGTCACTAGAGATGGGCCCCCAACCAAATCCGCTGCTTCCAAAGACCCCAGGCTTCTCAGCTGGCCCTTCGCCCTCCAGCAGCCTGGCCCTGGATCGGGGAAGCCAGGACGTAGGGCCGGTTTGGGTGCTGCTCTAGCCGTTGCCACTTGCACAGCTCCAGCCCCGTGCTGTGCCCTTTGTGGGCCCGGCACGGCCCTGGCCCAGCCCAGTGGTGCCTGGTTCCGCAGGAGGCGGCTGCTGGGGCTGCGCTGGCGTTCCAGGCCGGAGCCGCTGCGCCAGCCCTGGTGACGTGGGTGAATAGCGGTGTCGGGGGAACACAGGCTCCTCTCTATTCTGCCTTCCCCCACCCCAAGCCTCCTGCCCAGCTGGAGCTCCAGAGGGTTTTGTTTGTTCAGCTTGGGAGCTGGGAGGGTGGAGTCAGGGAGGCCTTTCGTTCCCCTGCCTCGCCCACCCCAGAGCCAGGGCAGGGCTCCGCTGGAGCCAGCCTAGGCTGGAGAAATAGCCCCGTCAGCAGCAGCAGCCAGGGCCCCCCAGCGCAGTGTCTGGCTCCACACCTCTCAGCTGCTCTGCGTTAGGCCACGCTTGGTTTAACCCTTGCCTACCACCCCCATCTGCCTCTTTCAGCCCATCGGGAGGGGCAGATGCTGCCTTTGGAACTAAGTCGCTGAGCCGGCCTCAGGCCAGGGTGGCATAGCGGAGGTTAAAACTAGGTAGCAGCAGGGGCGCTGGAGCCTGGGAGAGTGGGGGTGGAGCAGGGTGTGGGTGTAATGGGGAGGGGTTATGAGGGTATGTGCTTTGGGGAGAGGTCAGTGTATGCAGGTGCAGTGAGATTGTGTGGAATAGAGGTGCAGTGAGGTGCCAGGGGAACATCAGCGTGGGGGGGGGGTCAGTGCAATGTGGGGTGGTGTAGGGAGGTTCAGTGGGGCATGGGAGGGTTCAAATTGGTGCTGTTGTAGGGGGGGTGTCTGCAGCGGGGGTGTTGTAGGGAGGTGCAATGGGATGTCGGGGGTTTCAGTGGGGTGCTGTTGTAGTGTGTGTCAGTGCAGTGGGGGGACGTAGGGAGGTGCAGTGGGGTATCAGGGGGGTTCAGCATGGTGCTGTTGTAGGGGGGGTGTCAGTGCAAAGAGGGCATTGCAAGTAGGTGGAATGGGGTGTCGAGGTTTCAGTGTGGTGTTGTAGGGGGTGTGTCAGTGCAGAGTGTGTGTGTGGGGGGTTGTAGTTAGGTGCAGTGGGGTGTCTCAGGAGCGTTCAGCCTAGGGAGGTGTGTTGTCTTCCCTACAGCTTCCAAGCCTGTATCTGTTTGGGGTGTGATCACCTCCAGATGTAGCCTGTGTCCACACACGTATTTGCTGTCCTTGTTTCCACCCCGTATCCCCCTTGTCAGCTGCCTCAGCTTGGCGCATCCTTGGCTTCCAGCTTGGCCCACTGTCCATTTGTGCTGGGAACAGACCCCCCTAACGGTACCTGTGCCACCAGCTCGGCTCTTCCTCCCTCCCTGCTGTGTGCACTAGGCAGCCCAGGGGTGCTTTGCGGGCGTGGAGAGAGAGCGGCCCAGACTTTCCCAGCATGCCCTGCTGGCAGCTCGGCTCAGCCATGGGTGCCAGGCAGAAGCAACTCTCTCAAGCTGTGCGTGTCGCGGTCGGGTCGAAGGAGCATTGCCAGCTGGCTGCTGAAACACTGTTGTGCTTGTAGCATAGACAGGCCCGAAAATCCGGCTCATTTGGATGGGCTGGGCAGTAGCCTTTGGTAGCTGACTCTCGGCTGGGAGGCGGGCTGCATGACCAACGGGTTGGCATAAGCTGTCTACTCCGCTGAGGCAGGCAGCCCCAGCTGTTTGATTTTAAGACACTGCAGTCCTGCCTCTTAAGAAGCTTCCTTGGTGTAAGTCAATTAGAAATGGTGCTGGCTCAATGCTGTCTGCTATTGGGCCCTTTCCCCTGCCCCAGACTTCAGGGAAGGGTGGACTGGCGGGAGTTCCCTCATCACCCCATCCCACAGGGAGCCCTGAAGGGTCCTGCCTTTTGGGGTCTTACCCAGGGCGCGGTTAAAGGGGAGGGTTTGCATGTGTGAATCTCTCTCTTGCCCCGCTCCGGCCTGGTGTGCGTGGCCTGCACGTGGTTGGAAGGGAAGGTTGGGGGTGTCACAGGGCCAGCCCCCCCTTAGCGCAAGCCCTGAGGGGAATCTCCTAGCCAGACGTGCATTGGACTGCCTTTCTGCTGGGAGGGGAGGCTGCAGACCTACAGGTTCCCTCCCTTCCCTGGGGGACAGCGTGCAGCAGATCTATCTCTTTTAAGGGGAGCCTTTGATTACTCCCCCTGTCAATCCCCTCCCCTATCTGTCCCCTTGCGGGGAGCACACCATGACCTCCCCGTCCTTGCTGGATCTCGTGCACTCGCCGTTGCCATGGCGAGCATTGTGTCTAAATATTGCAACCAGTTGTCAGGCTGCCTTTCCCTGCCTGCCCCTTCCTGGCTTCCAAAGCGCCGGGTGCTTGCTGGTGGAACGACCCACTTTGCTGCGGCTCCTGTGTGGGTGCCAAGGGATGGAGGCTGGGGGAAGGAGCCGAACGCTGCCCCGCGAGGCCTCCCCACCTGGGGAATGGCGAACTGGCATGCTTTGGCGGCAGGGGAGGAGCCGCAGGCTTGGCTTGGCACTCAGCCCCTCCCTTCCCTCCCCTCTCTGCAGCCCATCCCTTTTAAGGAGCTCCACCCAGGGTCAGGCCAGGGTGGAGCTGTCAGACTATTCACACCTCACAGCTCAGGACTGGCAGGCTAGACGCGCCAGCAGCAGGCTGCTCTTTATTCAGAGAGAGACTCCTCTGTGGAGGAGCAGAGCTCTCTGACTGCTTCACGGTTGTGCGTCTCTGTGGAAGGCTGAAGGTGTGGGCCTGTGCAGACTCCGATGTGAACGTGTATCGATAATAAGGAGCCGCTATCGGCCACATCTCTCCCTTTTTTTTTTTAAATTCCCCTTCCTCGTTCTTCCGTTCACCGGAGAGGCGTGTGGGGCAGAGACTTGGCTGAGGATCTAGGGACCTCGACAGCGTGCCAAGTTGCCAGGCGTACAGGCCGGAGGAGGTGAGGGAGAACGGGGGACCCACCCTGACCGCCAGTCGGCAGAGCCCTGGGTTTTGCACGAGGACGCCGACTGCACCCGCACAGGCTGGTATCCCACCTCCTGTGCCTGCTCCCAGCCGCCAGGAACGGGAGCGTCGTGCGGACCTCGCGCGTGGTGAGGGGCAGCTGTCTGGAGCCCGGCTCAGGAGCATGATCCTCCCCGCAGACAGCATGAGCGCCGTGCAGTACCGGAGGAGCCCACCGCGCGCCGGTTGGGCGGTAAGTGGCTGGCTGGTTCTCTGGCAGGGGGCCGGGATGCTCCCCTCGGGGCAGGCGGCAATGCTGGGGTGGCATTTTCCACTCTTGTGCTCCAGGGCTGCATGGTGTAGGCAAGTTACTTCCTGGGGGGGGTCAGGATATCTCCCCAAGCCCCCCATTTCATCCAAGCCCTCGCTGGGTACATCCCCGATCCCGCCCTTCTCCTTTTTAACAGCCTTTATCTCCCCACCATTCACACATGCACCAGTCCTGGGCATGGCCCCAGTTATCCCTCCCCCACTCTGCCATAGCAGCCCTGGAGAGGAGGGGGGTGCCCACTGGGCCTTAAAGCCATGGGATGGGGGTGGGGCAGCTTTGCCTTGCTCAGCTCTGGAGGGCTCTGAGTCTCAGTCTCCTTTGGACTCCGAGGGCGGGCGGGTGTGTGCAGAGAGGGGGATGGGTGTGCGCCTGTCTCCTCCCCCAAAGCCGGTGCATGGGAGGCCAAAGCGGAAAGACCTCCAGGGGGCTGCAAGGCCAGAGGCAGCAGAGTGCACTGCCCCTTTAAGAGAGGGCTGGAACATGGGGGATCTTTAAGGAGCAGATGGGAGAACAATTTGTGGCTTGTGCACTGCTCCTTTAAGGACGAGGAAGGTGTGCCGCACCCACTCCCCTCCCCTGCTCTTTAAGAGCCTGATGCCCTCAGCTGCTTGTCGGCAGCAGGAGGGAGGCCTGACAGGGAGATGGGGTGTTTGGGCTGGATTCCAGGTTTCGTTATGGTCCAGGATATGTACACATCTCCCTCCGCAGGGGTCCCCCAGTGTGAATGGGAGGTTTGCACAGAGACCAAGGGGGACTCGTGGCCTCACGTGGTTATTGTTGCATTGTGCATCACTCAGTGGGGGATCTGCTCCCCATCAGAGCGCTGCCACTGCCCCTTTGTCTCTTTTCCTTTCCCTCACCCTCTCCTCTGTTTTCCCCTCTGCATTTCCTTCCCTGCAGCAGCTCCCAGTTCCCACCTCTGGAGGGCACCACTCCCCCCTCACCCTCTCNGTGGAATAGTGAATATTGATGTAGAAGTGTTGTCATTAGGCCTTAAAGCTGACACCCCAGTGAGATTAGTAGGGGGCAGGGCTGTTCACCCCTTGGAGTTATTGTTTAAGGCTGTCTGCAGACTCAGGCAGACTTGTGCCTTCTCTGTGCACTCGGGCCCCATTTTATCTCTGCAGCCAGGAGGGCTAGAAACATACTTTAAATTAACCCCACAATTCTGCACAGCCTGAACATGCATCATGTGGGTCTCCCTGCTGCTAAAGCCCTTGGGAAGGAGGGGATAAAAGAATGTTTCTTTCTCCTGAGTGATGCCCCTAACTGCTCCCAAGAAGCCCTTCTCTGTGCTTCCCCCCCAGCTGGACAGGCCAGTCTGGGGAGCCCTGGGAAGGGCCCTCCTGGGAGGATACACAAGCAATGCTGGGTTTGTTATGTCCCGTGTCTGGTCTCACTTGTGAGATCGTTGAGGATGAGGACGGGGCTAGTGGGAGGATCTGCGGTGCCCCTGTGGGACTGGCCATGTGTGAAGTCTCCCGACTTCAGATCTCCCCTCCCCACCAGAGCCCTTCTGGGCTCCGCGCTGAGTTCCCAGCTGCTTTGAGTCCCAAAGAAAGTGTGTCCTTGGCTATGGTTTGGTCAGGGATGGGATTGGGGCCTCTCTCCCCATGGTCACTAGAGTTTGTCCTGTCCTGGTTAGGAGGGACGGAGATCCATCAGCAGCTGGTGGATCTCTGCTGAGCCTGGTGGGAAATGGGGCCAGGTGTTCCCAGCTGGCAGCAGTGGTGGAGCCCAGGTGGGTGCAGGTGGAACTCTGCCCGCCCCTGGGGCAGTGCTGTCTCTCTAGGTCAGAACTTCAGCTGGGACTGGTATATGGGAAGCCTGAGCTGTCCCTGTGCCGTGGAGACACGGAGGGCTTGAGGCTCCAGCGTTGTCACTGAAAGCCTGCCAGGCCTTTCCCATGCCCTCTACCCTGTGGTATCGCCTGGCGATCGCCAGGTAAGCTGAGCCTGCTGTGGAGCCAAATGCTGGGTCTGTGCAAAGCTGTTCCCCAAGGCAGAATCCTGAGCCCTTTGTGTTTTATGAGCTACTCCTAATGCTGAATGTCATCCCATTGTGGCCTCCACAGCTTCTCCACCAGAACTCGACCAGCACCTGATTACATGGAAAGGCAATGTCAGGACAGTGCTAAGAGAACAGGATGAAAATAAACTCGCCTTAAAGCAGTGGGTGCAGCTGTTTGGATACATTTCCCCCCCCCCCCCCCCCCCCTTCTCTGGGGGTCAGGAGCTTTGCATTCATTAGTAACCAAATCTCCCCATGTTGCCTGCAACCCCTGCTGCTCCAATCTCTCCAGGTTCCCATATGCACTTCCCCCTCCACTTTGGTGTTCTCTGCAAATCTGGTTACTGCTGAGTCAAGGAAAACCAGACAAAGAAATCCATAGGGACCTCGGGGCTCTGAGTTCTGCTGATTCGGGACCCCCCAAGTGTCTTTGGCTGGGCTACTAACAACTAGCAGGAAGCTTCCTCTGTAGCTAACAGTGCTGCCCTTTAAATGATCATTCCTGGGCCATCAGAGTTCCAATGCCATTGAGGGGAATGGGGCAGTTCACAGCTCTCAGAGCTATTGTCTCAGGCTCTCTGCAGACATAGGGCATGTCCACACTTAAACCACTGCGCGGCTGTAGACACTCCCATCAGGAGAGATGGCAGTAGCCTAGTGCTGTCTACACTGGGGTAACTATGGTGTGGATTTTACACATTCCTGATTGATGTAGTTATGCCGACCCAATTTTCTAGTGTAGACCAGGCCTGTGCTAACTCGACTCAAACCAGGTGTAAACTGATTGAAGTGAGCGCACATTAGGCGGATGCAGTGGTTAGGCTATGATTGATTAATCACTGCAGCCTTTGCTGTCTAGACATGGCCTTACTTACTTTAGTGCAAACTGAAATTCTGGAGCATCAGATGAAAACTTGGCAGAGATACTGGGATGGTCAGTCCAACCCCAGAGTTACAAATTCCATCATACTAACCCTAACACGGGGGTTTATTCCAGTTTTGCTAACCACAGCTACATAGTGTCTCCCTACATTTCCCCAGCAGTTTCAACTGGATATGGGATTGTTGGGCAATTGCTAGGATCATCTGGGTAGATCTTACTTAACTCCCTGCCATTGCAGGGGCCTCGGCATTGGTGCACATTGGTCCCCCCTGTTTTCTGCCCATGGGCTGCAGTACTTTGGCTGAATTCTGGGTATTGGGCTTGATGTGATATACAGCGGGTCAAACTGGATGATCTGACACTCTCTGTTCCGGCACTTCCTGTCCTGAACTCTTGTGGAATGTTGCTGTTGAACAGTGGCCACGTTTCACTCCAGAGGTGGCTGCATTCTGTGTGTGGAATGGCCCTTGGGGATGAGCACTATAGAAATGTAAGCTTCTGTGGTTTTGAGCGTGATGCCTGAATCTCTGCTGGATGCCAGTGAGAGGGAACATGGGGAATGAGGCTGTTGTTGCAGGTGGTGCGAATCCTATGTCTGATAGGGAGTTTTGGGGTGCAGTATGTTAATGCAGCTCCTATGTTTGCTTTTTCCCCCTTGGTGCTGTTTGTGTGTGGGGGTGGAGGGAGGAGAAAGGTGCCGCTGAAGCAGACTGAAGAGGCAATTCCATTCCATGGGCCTCATCTCTTGCTTTAGGAAGGAGCCAGGGCTTTGAAGTGCATGGGTGTGGGACAGTAGGTTTGGCTCTGTGTCAGGTCTGGTGTGCTCTTCTCTGCTGTGCATGGATCCGCCTCCTGCGTCCCCAAGGAAATAGCGAGAATGAGCTAGGAAACTCACATCTCGGCTGAGCTCGGATACCCCAGCAATGAGCGTGTTATAAATACACTGCTAGGATTCTGCAGACTGGATTTCAAGCCCCGCGTTGATGCTCAGGACCTGTGGTGTGTTTGTGCCGGGCCTGTGGAATGCTTTGGTGGAAATTGCTGGCCTCCCAGTGCTATTGGCCTCCAGTATAAAGGGCTTTGCTGCATCTTGGCTTGTAGTTTCCTGGCATCTCCATGTCTGCTGATCCCTGGGATCTGAGAGTGCTCACGATGTTTCCTGCTTTGGAGCCACTTCTGAATGCAACCCTTCGCTTGGTTCCCATGACCTTTGACCCTTGGTGCTGGGAGCCTGGGATCTCCCTCCTGTGAGGCCTCCTTGCCCTTCTTGGAACCTGGGGTGACCATTACCCCATGGTAAGGTCATTGAAGCTGGTGCTGGTTGGAAGGCTGGACTGGGCTGCTAGTTTGCTACCAGCTGTTGTAGGACATCTTGTGGGGGTCCTTCTAGATGGGTTTTCTATGGGGTCTCTGTATCTTGCCCATGGGATCAATGTGCTCTGTTGGCTTTGTCCACACTAAGCGTCTGTGCTCCGAATTCCCCACTGTTGCTAACACCCGGTTCAGATCCCCCAGAGGTAGCAATGATAAGAGCCCTAGTATAGCTTAGGCACTTGCATCTTCCTGGCTGCTAGTGCAGACAGAGCCCTGGGGCTGTTTGCTGGTTGCTGTGTTGCATACTGCAATGTGGGTCACTGCCGAAGGGGCAGCTGGACCCCAGTCACCCCGGTCCCGTGGAATCACAGGGCCACATGGCACTGCAGTGAGGCAGCACAACAGCAGGATAACATGGTGTTGACCACACAGGGATTTCCAGACCCTCTTCATGCCAGGTGAGCTCCTGCTTGCTGGACAGAAGCCTAGATGGCAGCCCTTTGCGTTGCCCCCCTCCCTGCCTCCCGGCCTCTGCGTCAGGGATCGGGTCTGGGGTCCGTTGCTGTTCATTTGCGACTGATCGAACGTTAAAAGCAGCTCCCCCTCTCGCTCGTTTGAGGGGCATTGGGCTCCCCATTCACACTTTCCCAGGGAGGTTGAGGCAGGTTTGTAGGTGCTCCTGGAGGTCACCTCCTTCAAAGGAGCCTGCTGGGTTCCTGACCTGGGGCTCGAGGACAGGTTCCCAGTCCTCCATTTCTGGGGCTGTGGGAACACAGCTTGCTCAGTGGCAGGCTGAGGACTGTTATAATAAGCCTGTGTTGTCTAGGAATTCATAGTCCCGTTCCACAGCCTCCCAGGGCCACATGCTGTGACTAATTGGTAGTGACTGTGATACTCCAACAGCACAGACCACTACCAGGGAGCTCAAGGAGAATCTCCTTTTGCTGATAATGTCTAGGGACTATGACACACACTTGGGCAGTTCTGACTACATCCGGTAGTGGTGCTCAAACACAGCCTGGCCATTTGGGTCAATAACCAGGGAATGGTACCCCTAAATCAGAGGCCCCCAGGGGAGGGCTGCAGGATTCCTATGCTGCTTTGGAGTCCCCTAGTGGTTAAAGACTGATGGTCTCTGGTACATGCATCCCACTTGCTGGTTGAAAGCTACAGCTCCTTGTAGCCCATGGCAACTTCCTGTCTAACCCCTCTCCTGCTGCACTGAGCCGCAGGTGGGGTGGGAGATGGTGCTCGCAGCTGATGAGGCTGATGATTTCAGAGCTAGCTGACCTAGGCTGCTGTTCCCCAGCCACGCATGCACAGCCATTCTGGCTGGATTTCCAGGTGATTGCAAGGAAATGTCAAACCAGCATATCTTGGTTCTCGCACATCACCTAATCCCCACAGGGATCTGTGCACCACGAGGCAGTGAATAGCTCTGCCTTAACTGGAGAGCACATGCTCTTTTGGGGGCTCAGTTCAGCTTCCTTTGACATCCGTGCCCAATCTCCCGTTGACTCCAGTGGTAGCCAGTTGGGGCCATCACTCCTTTTTTTTTTTTTTTTTTTTTTTTTTCTTAAGGGACGTGGTTAAAAAAAATAATCTTCCTTCAATAAACTGCAGAGTGGGGTCTAAACCCTCCTGCTTCAGAGCATAACCGCGGGAGCTGGGAGGAAATATCGTGTAGGGGCACGTTCTCCCATATATGTCTCTTGGGGGGTATCTTGCACATCTCTCTGAAGCATCCGTTGCTGGTTACTGTCAGAGACAGGATACCGGGCTGGGTGGACTCATTGGTCTGATCCAGTCTGGTACTTCCTATGCTCCTGGTATTCCTGCTAACAGGTTAGATGATTTGCAACAAAATAGCTTTAACCATGGATTTCCTTTTAATGGCTGAGGCAGCTGGCTTCAATTTCAACCCATCAGGCACTTTGGAACAGGGCTGGTCAGTTTCACGTTCCGTCTCCAGTCTGTTTCCCTCTGACCGTAGCCCAAAGCTTCGATATTTGGAATCCCAGCCAGGGAATTTTTAAATTCACTCACTGCTCAAGGGGAAAGAAATACCCTTAGAACTTAAACTCACAAAATCCTATCCACATATGTTTGTGTTAAGTAAGCTTCCTAAGCGTTAACAGCTCGTACCACTGGGTCTTGAAAGGCTCTGCTCCTGCCAACTTCCCTTTGCGTAGGTAGGTCTGCTCTGTGTTTGGATTCTGCCTGGGTCGAACAGAACCAGCCTGACTGCCCCTTCGCCCCAGACTCAATCCGTAACTCCTCACACACACACCCTTGTCCCCACTGCTCTTTGTATATTTCAAGCTGCTTCCTCCCAGCTCCTGAACATGCAGAAATACTCCAAGAGAGGCTGAGCTTGTGAGACTTCCAGCTTGGCTCTGCAGGCCCAAATGACTCTGAGTTCAGACTGGTATATCATCGGGGTCATCTCTGGATCCTTTCAATGGTGGCCCCTTGCTGTTCCACTGAGAGTTGGCCTGCATTGGCCGTGTGCTGTCCCTGGTGGCCCAGAGCAGTAATGCCTGATTGACTACAACAGCTTGCTTCCACTCTTGGACCCAGCCTCTGTTCTCTCCAGTTTGGAGGCTGGTGGGGGTGATGCACTGAGCCCCTGGCGGTAGAGGGGGCAGAGAGCAGCATGAGGCAGAGAGCAGCATGGGGCAGCTTGCTCAGTGATGTGCAGAGCGGCATGTGCAGGAAGGAGTTAACAGGGAGGGGACGGGGGGTGCTCTGTGGAATCCCATCCTGGTGTCTGGTTTTGGAGACGGATGTGAAGCGAAAGGCCTGACAGCAACTGTTGTGGATGGTTTTGTCAGACACCTGCACCGCGCAGAGCGGGACTGACAGGAGAGGCAGGGCTGGCTGGGAGATAAAAGGCTTGGGGGGAGCTGGGGGGCCTGGATCAAAGGGAAATCTGTGCTCCGCCTGGCTGGAGGAGCCTGGGTGTGGAAAGCAGATGGGAAGGGAAGCAGAGGGATGGCTGAATGAGGCCATAAATCTCAAGGGGTGTCGGATGGGCTGTGGCGGGGAAGGGCTCTGTGGGGTGGATCAGCCAGTCTGTAGACTAGGGGGTGGGTGGCTTGAACTGGGGGGCTTCTAACCCCCCTGGGATTCAAGCCCAGCTCTGTCTGTAACTGCTGGGGGGAGGCCAGGCCTGCAGAGCGCAGCTAATCCCTAGCCTGGCTGACGCCCTGAGCGGAGCCTGGGGCTGCACATAGCCGGTGGGGCTAACGTGGCTGCCAGAGGGATGGGGAGGGGAGAGGCAAGCAGCCAGGCGGGCTCTCAACAGGATCTCTGTGTGGGTGGCTCCGCTCAGGGAGTGACAGCCGTGGGTTGGGCCCGCCTCGGCTTGCCTGCCAAAGGAAGGATTTGTTTTGTCACCAGGCCGGCTGCAAGGGCTTGGGCCGCAGCCAGGCAGCGCATCAGAACTGCCCAGGACACTGCACCTATCCAGAGCAGTGGCCTGTATGGCCAGGGTCCCAGGCGCGTGGAGGTGACAGTGACAGGGACTGGGGGAGGGCGGTTCATGCACGTGAAGTCAGGGCTGGGCTAGGGTGTGAGTCTGACCGTCTGATCCCAGCGCCCACCCCCACCCCACCCCCATTTGGGATCTGAAGAGAGGGCTGCATCTGAACCTCTGGCTCCCCCAGCCATGCCTCCCCTCCCAGCCACGCCCACAGCCCTTGCAAGCATTTGGGCGGCTGGCACGCATCCTGCTCCTCCCCCCACCTGGGCATCAGCCCCCAGCGCTCCTGGGCTCTATGCTAGACAACTTCTGCCGCCACTGAGTCCCTGATGCTTCCTGGTTCTCAGCCAAGCCGGGGGTAAAACCAGCTCCACCCCGGGCTCCTAGTCCAGCCTCCTGGCCGCAGACCCCTTCTTCCCTGGGACGGTGACCTCCCCTCACAACCATGCCACCTTCTGATGCAACTCACCCCGTGCCTGAAGGGTTAATGTTGTGCCTGAGGTTAATCCCCCCCCAGATCCCTGACATCCTGTGGGCAGTCCCCATCCTGCTGGCCAGGGGCTGGGTGTGGCTCTCTTGTGTTCCTCAGCAGACTGGTAAGCAATTGGGGATGCGCCCCCAGGAAGATGCTCAGCACAGCTTTGCTTAGATAGTGAACTCCCACCTCTCCCCACTCCCCTCTTGCCAGCCGGACCTGCCCACTGCAGAGGGCATCTCTGTGTCACATAGCCGAGCTGTGGGGCCCCCTGGCAGCTCCAGAGGCGCACAGCACTGACTGCCCCACTGAATCTTGTGGGGGAGATGTATGGGCACCCCCTAGTGAGCAGGGAGGGGATATCACTGCTCACCCCCTGCTCTTGTATCTCCTGTGGGAGGGGCAGCTGGGTGCCCCTCTCCTAGGAGTCGAATTGGCCTGGGCGGGAGCCCTCGTCCTCTTTCATCGCAGCACCCCCTCACAGCCAGCAACCAGCAAACGTCCCACAAGCTCCATGAGGGTCGTCTCCTTGCGGGCCAACCCCACTGGCCCATCTCTTGGGCCTGCAGGAACGATAAACCGACCCAGGGCTCTCCCCATCCGCCTCTGGGGCTTGGCCCATGCACAGGCTGCAGGCCCCAGCCGGTTTGTCTTATACTCGAAGCCAGTGTGCCCAGCCTTGGAACGCTGTGGCTGCCTCGCTGACTATCAGAAGGGGGTGGCAACCCTGGTCTGTCGAGGGGGCCCCCCATGCCGCATGGCTGAGGTTACTTTGGAAGCAACCAAGTAAATGTTTATGGGAGCCTCAGAATAGAGCCCAGGATTCTGAGCCCAGCTCCACCTTAGTCCACCCAGGGACCCCCTGATTGCTGCCAGGGGGCAGCTGAGCACCCCACTAGCTCACCCTTGCCGCTCTGGGCTGTGATTGGCCATGTCCTTTAACCCTTCGGGCTGGGGATGGGATCCCTCCTGCAGCCCTAAGGTGTAACCACAGGGCCGACAAGGTGGGTGGCTTGGCGGGGCTGGGAGGGAGGGGTTGGATCTGCCCCAGTGACCTCTGGCCGTTCTGCAGGGGGATGGAGTGTGGACATGTGAGCTGCTCCCTGGGCTCAGCCATGATCTAGTTCTCATGGCAACCCGCAGGCCTGTTCCATGCCTTGGGGGTGTGCTGGGGGGACTTTTTGTTCCTTCTCTCCCTCCCATTCCCCCCCATCCCCCAGTGGAGGCTCAGCATGCGTGAGCTCCATCTGCTGCCTCTCCCCAGCCCAGGCCCTGCAATGGAGCACAATGCCCAGGGTGGGCTGGCATCCAGAGCCAATGGGGCAGGAGTCTGGCTGCATAGGAGTGGGGCTGGTGTTTGTATGATGCAGACCCTCCCCCCCATTGCTCCGAAGGTGTGCACACAGCCATCTGCCCCTTGCTCGGGGCCTGCACTACAGTCTGAGGTGGTGGGTCAGTGCCCTGGCTTTCTGCCTTCAGAGATCAAGGCTCACATCCTAGCTGAGGTCCTGCATGAAATCCACCGTGGCAGCCTCATCACAGTCCCTGCAAAGCCACTCTGCAGGCTGACCCGGTTCCCCAGTTCTGATCCAGAGGCTCAGGTGTGGAATGGCAGGGGGTCTTGTCTGGAGTGAGCTGCGTAGGGGTCAGGACTGGACCTGCACTCACAACCAGCTAGTCTAGATCAAGTGGTGGCAAAGAGCGAGGTGTGGGGAGCCCAGGACCCCTAGGGGGGGCTGTGGGTTGGTTGATGGGCAGCAGAGAGCTATGTGTGGGGAGCCCAGGACCACCAGGGCTGGGGTGAGATGGGAGTGGGGGCTGTGGGTTGGGATTGAGGGGCAGCGGACAGCAGTGTGAGGCAAAGAAGCGCAGGACTGGAATAGTATGGGGTGATGTGGGTTAGGACTGAGGTTCATTAGGAGACCTTTCATGTTCCTAAGGCCCAGCAATGCAGGTACCAGCCTGCTATGAGATGAACCACGCCAGCCGCACTCATGGCACAGGAATGCCCTAATCAGGACGCTTCTGGGGCCCTGCTAGCATCATGCCATGTTAGCCGTGGAGATCTACTAGCAGGCCCTGGTCTTCAGTAGCCTGGCCCCGCCTCAAGAGGGGGGCAGCTGGGTTCTCTGTCTCGGAGCCAGGGCACCCAGCTCTTCTGGTAAGCTCTCAGCACTTGGATTCCTGAGTCAGGCAGAGAATACATTCCCCTGGCTACTGTCAGGGCTGGTTCCAGACTGCACATGGCTGAGGGGCATTGCTAGGCAAAGGGAGGGGGAGGGGCTGTTCTTTCAAAAGTGAATGCAGCAGTGCTGGTGAAAGGTCCTCGGGTGCCAGCGCTGGTGGCCTCTGTATCCCCAGAACGGGGACAGGCTGGGCAATGCCGGCTCCTCCCTGCCCACCCTGATCTAGAGGGGAGCTCCATCTCCAGGGCATCACCATGCCTCTGCTGAGGCTGCCAATAGCTTGTGGTGTTCAGGGGGAGGCAGGTTCGTGCCCATTATTTAATGTTCCCTATGGCATAAAATCCTAGTGCCCCCTTCTTGAGTCCCCTCCTCCAAGCCCCCAGGACTCCCTCCTCCCTAGTGTCAAGCCATTCTGTGCCACCTCCCAGCTGAGCAGGGGTTGTCTCCATCTCCCCCCCTCTCCCTCCCTTCCTTTCCCACCTCCCTCTGGTTCTTCCTCTGCAGTTCAGCCTCTGCCAAAGAGCTGGGAGTGAGTTGCTGCTGCTGGAAAAGCCAGCAAGCAGGATGGAGGAGCCTTGATCTGTGCCCCACGTTACTGCTGCTGTCCCGAATCTGTCCATGCTTTGGGGAGGGAGTGTGTCCGTCCATACAGAGGATTTACTGAGCGTAATCCCTCTGCCAAGTTCCCCCCCGTCGCCGACCCACTCTCGCTGAACAGGACCAGACGGCACATCAGAAATCAAGGGGGAAGTGTCCTGAGGACTGTGCTTCTGGGATGTCTGCTGTTTTGGGTGGGGCCGGGCGGGGCTGTGGTTAGGGCCCAGGCTGGGAGCGGGAAGGCCTGGGCTGTATTCCCAGATCTGCCCTGGAGTTGCCGTGTGACCTTGGCTTGTCAGTCACCTCTCTGTGCCTTGGTTACCATGTGTGTAAAAGGCGGACGGGGCGTGTCAGTGTATGCCAGGGGTGTGGAGAGGGGCGGGTCAATGAGTGTTTATGAAGAGGGCTCTCCTCCAGTGGAAGTGCCAGGTATTTCCGTGTCACCGCATAGGGAATCATGGGATTAGATTGCTCTGTGGAAACAGACATACCTGCATTTCCAGCCGAGGGCCTCAAAGGATTTTCCAAATGTTAATTAAACCTCACGCCACCTCCTGACAGGCAGCAGAGTATCACCTGACCCATTTTACAGGTGGGGAAACTGAGGCACAGAGTGAGTCACACAGTGACTGACTGAGGCAGGGATAGAACCCAGGAGTCCTGACTCCAAGCCCATCTGCACCAACCAGAAAGTAACACCACCTCCCTCTCCCCTGCTGGCTTGAACTGGGAGCAGTGTGACTCTGTGGATGTGGTGGCTGGACCTGGGATCCCTCGTCCATGGTTTTACAGCTCGTTCTTGGACGCTCTCAGTATGTTCCTGCATTCTTTACAGGCTGCCCTGGAGCCTTAGGGCTCTGCGGCTTGATCCTGGTAGGTGCTGAGCGTTTCTTGCTGCCATTCAAGTCAGTGGGAGTTGAGAGTGCTCAGCCCTTGAGAGACCAGTAGTGAGGTGCCTACGATTTTGCACCCTGTTTTCTATCTTGGGCAGAAGCAGGCAGACCTGGGCGCCGTGCCAGTGGGGCTCAGGAGAGCCCCATAGCACAAGATCCTCCATCCTCCCAATGAAGAGGGTATCTGGAGTCCAGTTCCCAGGCTACTCTCACCCACGGGCAGCCAGCACTATGATGACCAGGCGCAATCCTTAGCCCACACGTGGCATGTTGGCGTTGCACATTGGTCCCAAGCTGGTGTCAACGAATGCTCCAGTCAGAACGACATGTTGTTACTCATTGTCTCTGCTCCCCGGGTCTCTCTGTTGCTCCCTGGCCTCTCAAGGGGTTCCCCATCAGCTTGGCATGGCAGGAGATGACATTTCTAACCACCAGGCCTGGGATCAGAAAATCCACTCAGCTTCTCTGCTGTACGGTGAGCCGGGAGCTGCAATCGGCTGCAATGGTGTTGACGATACACGAGGTTGACTAGAATGCAGGCCGCTGTCTTGGCTTTGCCGAGCGAACAGGAATAGCAACTTGTTTATGTCAGAAGCAGATCTGACTCAAGGAGCGAATGACTCTCTGACGCTAGCTGCCCTTTAAACAAAATCCACACTCGTGCTAGCCTTACTCCCGCAGCGTTACATAACCCACAGGCTGATGGCTGAAGGTCACTGGGAGTGGAAGGTGTCCAATAGCGCTCGGCAATCACACCTAGAGCATTCCAGAGAGCAGCTTCTGGGGAAACTGAAAAATCACCCTTTTCTTGTCCTACTCATCAAATAGCTAAGCACTAGGCTAGGCAGCCTCTTCTGGATGCTTACAGCATAAGATGCCACTATGTAGAGGTGTGCAGTGCAGCACCCATCCCGAATGTAGCTCGTCAGTGTCAGTCACTCCAGTGGCTAACTCAGCACTGAAGGGATGACTTACTGATTGAAGCATCAAGTGTGAACTGCTTTGTTTCCCTTCAATGGTTGGTTCAGATCCTGGCAGAGTCAAGACAGCCAAACTAAACTTCCCAGGTGCATCAGTGGCGTTCCACCACGTTTTGCTGGGTTGGGTGGAATTTTTTCAGATGAGACCTTTGTCACCTGGGTCTTTTCCACTCTGCATGATATTCAGAATTCCCTGGCCCTCTGTGGTTGCCCCTATATCCTTGGTAACACACTTCTGTTCTCTCTTCCCATCTCTTTGTGCTGCATTTTCATTGGCTGCTACTCTGAACCCCAGAAGTGGCTGCATTTGCTGCCTGTGTATAGTGGGGCCCTTTGGGATGAGAGGCTGTGAAACACATGGCAATTTCCTGTAGTATCCTTGGAAAAACCTTATTGGATTAAGTTCAAGTACCTTTGGAGTCTCTTCTAGTAGTTGCAAAGGTTAAGTATTATGGGCCTGGATGGTCCAAGGACTATACTGAACAATGTGGCAGACACGAATGAAGTGGTTTTGCTGGGAAATTTCTAGGGGGAGATGAATGCAAATTCCCTACTCCCGGTTATGCACAACCCCAGTCTTTTGCAGTGGGTGGACCTCTGTCTGCTGATCACCTGTTACATGAGGCTAAGATCAAAGGACAGACTGAACTGTTCTGGTTCTGATTGAGGACTATTGTACACTTGTAACCAGAGGAAAAACCTTGTGGTGGGGTTTGAAGGGCTAATTCCTACCAGAGCCCCTTGGAGTTGGGAGTGAGCTCTGGTAAGCATGTGTATAGGTTCTTTTACTGTTTTTAAGACTTGGTCTCTGTGATGCTTTCACCTTAAGAATAAATGTGCTTGCTTAGAGCTGCATGGGAGCTTGTGATTGCTGGCAATTCCAGCTCTTCGGAAAGCAAGCAAAGAGCAGATGCTGGCCTGTTCAGGCAGTCTGGCTTGCTCAGAATATCCCAGTGCAGGCAGGGAGCTGTGCAGCCTGGAAAACCCTGGCCAGGAGGGAGCAAGATGCGGGTCTGCACCCAAGAGTGGGGATGGCTGAGGAGCCTAACAGGTGGGGGCCCTGGCTACAGGTGCAGTTGCCCTGGATTGTGACAGAGGCGTTGTGTAAGATGAGCTGATTGCATGTTGCAGCATGTGACAGTCTCCCTACTGGAGAGAGTTGTGGAGCCATCCCCATGCCCTGGGGCAGGCCTAGCCGGGGAACCAGGCTGCACCGGCGGGTGGGCGGGGAGTCTCGTTTTCTGATTGACTTTGGTCAGCGTGTCCAGCACATTGATCTCAAAGGCCAGGGCTTCGGAGCTGCCTGGCGCTGTGCTTCCTCCCCTCACCCCCTCGTCTGCTCTAGAGTGGCAGGGGAGGGAGGGTCTGGCTGCAGATTGAAGTAATCCTTCTCCCCTTCCTCCCCCCCCCCCTTTTCTCCCCACACCAGGAAGCTCGGTAAAGTGGCACCTGGAGCAGCATCCGTGGAGTTTTTGTCGAGTGTTTTAGCAAGTGCCCCACTTTGAAGCAGTGAGAGCAAGAGAGAATCATTGACTCACACCGGGAGCCTAAAGCCTATTGGCCTTCTGCCAGCTCTGTGTGGCTGCTCCACCCGGCTGGCTCCGGGTCCCAATGCTCAAGTTCCAAATGGCTCATCCCATGACCCAGATTCACTCCTTGTCCCCCCTCCCTCTCAATCTGGGATCCCTTCCCTGCATGCACACAGGCACACATGCACACAGGCACACATGCAGTGAATGACTCTTGCGGTTGCGTCCCATCCCCTGGCTGAGGGGACGCCAGACCGGCTGGGTGCATTGGAAGGATCATTCCATTGGAACTAGCGAGGGTTCTTTCCTTTTAAAAACAAAATGCAGAAAAAGCCAGAATAGGAATTTCTCAAGTTTACCCCTTGAACGCTGCTGTTTCCCATGCCGCGTTCCTGAGGGAGGTCGAGTATGTTGGTGGGCGTGGGGATAATGCTAGCCTTCCGGAAGCGCAAGGGTTAATGCAAGGGTTCTTCCGCCCACGCAAAGGCATGTCTGGGGCTGTGTTGTAACACGGCAGGGTGAATGTCTCCGGCATCTGCTCCCCCTTCTAATCCAGCATGGCGCCTGGCAGTGTGATGCCCATGCCCACAGTGTGGTCTGAGCACAGCACTGGGAGCCAGGACTCCGGTGCTCCCTCCCAGCTTTGCCAGTGATTAATTGTGACTAACAGGAAACCTTCACTGCCCCTTTGTGCCTCAGTTTCCCTATCTCTAAGACGGGGGTGATGGCCTCTGCCTCCCCAGGTGCTCCGATGCTGCAGAGAGGAGGGCCATGGCAGTACCTGGACAGATGGGTGTTGGGAGGCTGAGCTTTGCTGTGTGTCTGATGGCTGCAGTCCAGCTCCCTCCTGTCCCCTGTGCAGTGAGTCAGCACCAGGGGGAGATGCTAGCGATCTGCCAGTGAAATGACCTGGAAGAAGTGGTTGGCTCCAGCTACCTCACCATCCCCTCCCCCCGCAGAGCCAGTGTGTCTCTGTCCATGACTAGCTATAGTGCTGGGATGCATTTCCCAAGAACCCCTTGGCCCTGCTGGGTGGAGCTTATGTCATGCTGGGCAGTTCGGCCAAGTGGGTGGGGAACTAGCTTGGGAATCTGGAGACTTGGGTTCAGTTCCTAGATCTGCTGGGTGACCTTGGGAAAGTCGCTTCCCCCTTTCTGTGCCTCAATTTCCCCATGAGTAAAATGGGGGACAGTGGGGTTTCCCTCCCTCCCAGGGTGTGGGGCAGTTTCCCCCTTCCCGGTTGCTGAAGTGCCTCCCAGTGGAGGGCTTGGGAAGTGCCATATGCTGGCCTCACTCAGTCCACGCCCCAGTGCCCTCATTGTTGATCTCTTGTCTCTCCCAGGCTGCAGGCTCAGTCCAGAGTAAGGTGCTGCCCAAGATGAGCTCCTCGTCGCTGCTGGAGGACAGCTCCATAGAGCCCCCGGTGCTGCTGACTGACATCAAGACAGAGCCCCCCGAAGAGCTGCTGGCCAGCGACTGCAACCAGCCCCAGGCCGAGCCAGTGGACCTGTCACTCAACAAGCCCAAGGTGTCGCTGCAGTCCTCCACCCTGCTGCCCTCCTCCATCAGGTCCTCGCCCATGCTGGTGGCACCGCCCATCCAGGCCCCCATGGTTTCCATGTCACCCACGGGGCTGGGCTCTTCTTCCGCCATCCCCGCTGTGCTGTCCCCTGGCTCCATCCTGGCCTCCACGCAGGGCAGCGGGGGCCAGCAGATCCTGCACGTCATCCACACAATCCCCTCGGTCAACCTGCCCAGCAAGATGGGCAACTTGCAGACCATCCCAGTGGTGGTGCAGTCCCTGCCCGTGGTCTACACCACGATGCCCACAGACGGGGTCACCGCTGCCATCACCGTGCCCCTCATTGGCGGCGATGGCAAGAACGCCGGATCCGGTAAGGGCTCACTTCCCCTCCCCGGGGCTGTGGGTTGGGATTGAGGAGTGTTGGCAGAGCTGTGTGTGTGGGGCTGTGGGTCAGGATTTGAGGAGCATCAGCAGAGATCGGTGAGTAGGGGAGCCCAGAGCAGGAACCACCAGGAGATGGGGGAGGGGAGTTGTGGGTCAGGCTTGGGGAGCCCAGGGCTGGACTATCAGGGTGAAGCAGCAGTTTGGGATTTGAGGGGTATTGGCAGAGCTGTGGAGGGATCCCAGAACTGGCCCAGCCACGGACAGATTGGATCATGGAAACTGGATCCCTGGAGGTGGGATCCTTCTTGGGCAGGGCTGAAGCACGTTGGCTGGAGGCACCGAGCAGGAAGATTGCCCTGCCGCTGACCCAGTTCCATGGCAGAGCTGTCCAACTGGTACCTTTCACAAGGGCTAGCGTCATAAGGCAGCAGCCAAGCCAGGGCTTCATAAGGTCCTGTTGGCTCCGCTCCCAGAGCGTGATGAAGCCCATCTGTCTGGGTGTGGGAGGAAGCCTGGCGTGCCGGCACTGCTGCAATGGGCAGGCATGTGGTGCCCAGCGGGCAAACGCCTTGCCTCCTTGCTTTGCCTGTAGGTGCATGACGCTGCATGATGCTCCCCTGACCCCAAGTGGCCAGTTGTGGTAGTGGCAGGTGGGCTGTCCCTTCTCCACGGGCTCTGAGTTCAAACCAGGAAAGAGGGAGCCACTCCCTGGGAGCAGGGTTGGGTGTCTAACTCCATGTTCCAGCCGGGCTTGTGTCAGCCGTGCCGGGTGCTCAGTCACTTCCCAGGAAATGCAGCATGTGCTTGGGAAGGCGCAGCCCAGCCTGGCGATCAGAGAGGCTGTTGGGTGTCCCGGCTGCACTAGCGTAGTCGGGATCTGCTCCGTTGGCCCCTCTTTGGCCAGAGCCCTGGGTGTCTGTGTGAGTCCCATCTCTGACCCCCCCACGCCAGCTGATGGGGGTGGGGGAGTGTGTGGGGGAGGTTCTCCCTAAAAGCCTGGCTCAGCTGACTTCTTCCCTGTTCTTTGAGAGCCCTGGCTGCCCTGAAGCTGCTCTCTGGGGATATGGGGTGGCACTCAGCTCCTGGCGGGAGCACTTCAGTGTGCCTGGGACTGATGGGACTGGTCGGGAGGGGCAGGGGGTGCTCCCCAGTTGCAGGAGAGGGGTGGGTTTGCAGCCACACTTTCACAGGTGGTCCCTGACTCTGGTTGCCTCAGTGCTTGGGAGCCTGGCTTGGGACCCCTTAGCGTGTCCAACAGGGCCCTGTGAAACCGGAAACCCAGAATTCAGGACCACCTGGGGAGGATGGAGGGGAGGTGCTGAATGGGCTATTTCCTGGCTAAGTGTGTTGGGGGCAGGGTGGTGTTCCTGTTTGGTGGAGGGAGGGGAGTTTTCCCAGTTGGGAGATGAACATGATTCCTACTGGAGGAAGGGAGTTTCCCTGTTCTGCGTGCGCGCACACACGCACACACACACACACGCTGGGGGTAGGGTTGGGCGGGATCCCAGCTCTGTGTTTGGGGGATGGGTGTGATTCCTGTCAGAGGCTGGGGAGGGGGTGGGATTGGGATGGGTCCCAGCTCTGTGTGTGTTGGGGGTGGGTGTGATTCCCAGCTGGCTGATCAGCACTGGTACGGTAGGCGTTGGGTGGTTCCCAGCTGGGGGAGGGGATCAGCCACCCCTCACAACTGCCTGGCAGGCCCCACTCATCTGTTCCAGTTCTCATGCTGCGCCCATCACCTTGGGCTCAGCGCCTGTCTCTTTCCCACACTGCCTGGAGCTGCATGGCAGAGCTGGGATTTGTGCCCGGGGGGACTGTGTGGGGGCAGGCCCCCCCCAGTGCCGGGGAGCCGCTTGGCTCTGCGGTCGAGTGGCCGTTAGTCAGTCAGCCATGGGAGGAGGCTGTCTGTCTGCCCTCCATCCTGGGGAGTGGGGGAAGGGGGGCGATTTGGCAGGCTGTCTTCTCCCTCGCCGCAGGGTGGGGTCTTGACCTCCCCTCCCAGGCTCCCCCTGCGGCTGGCTCCAAGGCTGCTCTGGTTCCAGTTAGACTGGCTCCCCCCACTCCCAGCTCTTCCTGCCTCCCATCCGGCGAGCAAAGAACTCCCAGGCGCTTCCTGTCGGAGGCCCTGGCTGGTTCCCCTCTGGCCAGGGACACGTGTGGAAGTTGGGGGGCGGGAGTAGCTGAAATGAACCAGGAGCAGGGGGAGGGGGAGCTCTTTATGATGGCTGTACCTAGGCTCCAGTGCCTTGCCCAGGGGGTGGGGAGGGGACAAGGTGGTGGGGCTGGGCCTGGGTCGTGGGGTTTGGATCTGGATCTCAGGGATGGGGAGGGGGAACTGTTGGGCCCCATCCCTGCCCAGGCTGCCAACCCCCTCCCCCAACCCCATCAGCTGTGCCAGGTATCCTGCTCTGGGGTGCGAGCCGGTCCCTGTCCAGCTCTGTGACCGCCTCCTGTGCTGGGCGTGTCGAAGGCCCCGCTGTCTCCTCAGAGCAAGAGTAGGCCTGTCTCAGCCCACTACGAGTGTCTGGTGGGGGCTGAGATGCTGCCAACCCACTGCTAGCTTGGGGTGCTACCTCCCACTGGACAGATCAGCAGGTTTTTCCCCCGAGCTGGGGTGAGCTGGGCTCTGGGGCTGGGTGCAGTGCTGTGGGCTCAGGCTGGCAACCTCCCCCACCGCCCCAATTGCCCTGTCTGTCCAGTCCCCCGCACCCCATCCAGTGCCATCCCCCTGCCATGCCAGGCAGCTCCCTTGTGCTGCTGGCTCATGTCCCTGTGACTGGGCAAGGGGCAGGAGACGTGGGTTCAGAGGGGGCTCAGGGCTCCGGTGCTGGGGGGGCCAATGTCACTGACAGCTCTGGGCAGGGGTGAGGCGACCAATCCCTGCAGCCCAGGGGAAGGACCCTGTGGGTTCTGGGTCAGGGAAGGGAGCGTTATCCCATGGTGCAGTGGCTTTGGTCCCTGGGCAGAGCTGGGGACAGAGCAAGGGGACATGGCTCTGGGTCTGTCTCTGGTTTCAGTGGGTTTCTTTCCTCCCCAGTGAAAATTGACCCCAGCTCCATGTACCCCCTGGAGATGAACAGCGACAGCGAGGACAGCGTCACAGAGAGCAGCTCAGCTCCCTTCCAGGACCTGCAGAGAGAGTGAGTGGCAGCCACACACTGCCCTGGACTATGGCTATGGTGGGCCCACTTCTTGGTGCTAGCGCTGGGATTGGCGCCCGCGTAACACGGGGCTGGGGGGCGGAGGAAGCAGAGCTTGCCTATTGGGCCTGTCCCTCCTCTGCCAGGACCCTGCAGCAGCAATGACGGGGGTGCCCTGGCAGCATCACTGCCCTCGGGTCTCAGCATTCCAACGCCACATCCGCCCGTGATGACGCTGGGCACCTCCCAGCAGGGGAGGGAGCATCAGCTTCCCCTCCCCCACGTTGATGAGGCTGCACAAAGCTGCTTCATAAATGACTGCCCAGGGCACTGGCATGGTGATACCCATTGTGGGGGTGGAATCCGGCTATGGTAGGTAAGGCCAGCCCTGGAGTGGGGGGATGGTTCCCTGGTTGCCGCGAGTCAGGCCTAGTCTGCTGCGAGGGGCTGTGCCAGCCCAGAGGGAGTGGGTGGGGCCCCCAGGAACCCAGCGCTGGGTGACACTGCTGTCTCCCCCTGCCCAGGTCGCGGTCGCCTGTGGCCCGGATGCAGCGGGCCGAGTCCCCCGACTTGAAGAAGAGGCGGATTCACCAGTGTGACTTCGAGGGCTGCAACAAGGTGTACACGAAAAGCTCCCACCTCAAAGCACACAGGAGGATACATACAGGTAGGGCTGGGTGGGGCAGCCTGTGGCACACTGCTGCCAGCCCAGGGTGGCTACACCCCAGAGCCGTCCCACCGCCCAGCCGGGGGACCTCAGTGCTGGGGGGTGGGGGAGAACTCCCACATGGGCCCATCGCCCCCCACACGGGCCCATCACCCCCCACGGCCTTTCTGCTCACCATAGCAGAGACCAAGGCGTGGCTGGGCCGTGGACGCTGAGGTCCCCTTACCGCTAGAGACAGGATAAGGTCAGCAGGGCAGAACCTTGCCCTGCCAGGGCCCGTGCTGGCCCTGCTCTGTGGAGGGGCTGCTGCAGGGCTGACCTTGCGCCAGCACTGAATTGGCTCCAGTACAATCCGTGAGTGGCAGTGTCTGATGGATTGAGATTCCCTGCCCCACTAGGGCAGGGGTAGTTGGGTACCAGCACGAAGGTAGCTGCACTGGGAGCTGGTGTGTCCCTTCCTACACAGTGCACTTGGGCTGGGATCCCCAGAGGAGGCAGAGGGCGGGCAGTGCTGTGGGGTAACAGGGAACTCACAACCCAGTTTCGCTTATTTTTGTTCACCTTGGCTTAACTCCAATGGCTAGTGAACCGTTTGGAGAAAGGACTTCTCTTAAAAGGCCAGCAGCCCTGCTCCTTTTGTGAGCTCTCCAGCCTCAGAGACAGCACGGCTGAGACCCCCACCAAGTCCTCCTACGAAACCAGATATGCCCTAGTTCAGTGTTCCTGGGACTCCTCTGTGATCATGCCCTGCATCTCCAAGACCCGGAGCTCATCTCCACCTTGGCTTCAGGCCTCTCTGTGTGCCCGGCTCAGTGGGCGCAGGGCCATGCCCTGTAGCTGGGAGAGCCTGAATGCCCAGTGACTCCAGTCCAGGGTTCTCAGTTTGGGAAGCTGTGAGCCATGTGCAACCTTCTCCAGGCTGCATTGGGGGGCGCTTTTTAATTAGAGGGAAATTCCAGCTGCCAGCCCTCAGGGTTAATTGCGAAGGGAGCCATGCTGCTCCGGGCTCACAACCCGCCCACAATCTGCGCAGACCCTGACTCTCTCTGCCTATGGGTCTGTCTGTCCTTGCTTTGCTTGCATGGGTGTGTAGTTCTCAGATGACCACCAGGGGGCAGACGTCTCCCTTCTGGACACAGCGTCCAGGTGCTGGGTCGTCTATGAAAGCCTTTACAATTCGATTTGAATGCATGGCCTTGAAAGCTCAGGGGTGAGGGGGAGGAGATTCATATGCCCTGGGGGCTAGAGGAGCTTTGTGACTGGGTGCCATGGGCTTCCAGATGAGCTGCTGGAGCAGGCTAACTGGGACATATGGCATGTCATAGTGAAGGGATATTGTCCTAGATCAGGGGTCGGCAACCTTTCAGAAGTGGGGTGCCGAGTCTTCATTTATTCACTCTAATTTAAGGTTTCACGTGCCAGTAATACATTTTAACCTTTTTAGAAAGTCTCTTTCTCTAAGTCTATAATATATAACTAAACTATTGTTGTATGTAAAGTAAATAAGGTTTTTAAAATGTTTAAGAAGCTTCATTTAAAATTAAATTAAAAGGCAGAGCCCCCCCGACTGGTGGCCAGGACCCGGGCAGTGTGAGTGCCACTGAAAATCAGCTCGCGTGCCGCCTTCGGCACACGTGCCATAGGTTGCCTACCCCTGTCCTAGATCCTCTAAGGCATTTAGGCACCTAACTCCTATCAGAATCAATGTCTTTGAGGATCATGGCCATTAGCCCTTTGGGACTCAGAAGGGGATTTATTTTTGCTGATCATGATCCCCCTAGGCTGATCCCTGCTCTGCTTCATGGGGGAGGGCTTTTGTCTTCCTCTAACACACAAACACACACACACATATATATATATATATATATATATATATATATATATATATATATATATATGACTGAGAATGCAGTGCTGTCCCGCCCGGCGAGGCTGTAATATATAGGGCTGCGTTCAGTGCAGCGAGAGGAGTCACGCCCTCTCCATCCCCTCCCCTTGATGGGGTCAGCTTGGGATGGAGGGTGTTAAATACACTTCTCCCTGGGCTGCAGAAATCAGGGGGCTGTTCAGCCAGCCATCCATCTCCTTGCCTTGCCCCAATCTCAGGGCAGCGCCCCCCACAGTCCAGCAGCTGATCCCTGCATACAGGAAAGCCTGCATACTCTCTGAAGGGGGGATGGATTCCCCCCCCCCCCAGTAGGATCAAGGGGTCCCCCAAACTCTGAATGGGGTTTTATGGGTGTAACTGAAGGCAGGATTGGGACCACTATCCTGTAATCCCTGAGGCGCACGGATGAAAGATCCATTCCTTTAGAGAGCCATCAGGAACACCGCATTATAATAATCCATCTGACCATGAGATGGCGCCATTACTCCACGCAAATCCAGCTGAAGCTGACAAGGCCATTTGTGCCAAGACTTAGAAAGCCTGCCTGTTCCCAGTCAGACTGAGGCAGGGATTGCACTGCTTGATCCTTTCTGTCTTAGGTATTTCTCTGGTCCACATCACTGCAACATCTGACCAGATCACAGTCTTTACAGCACCCGAGCGCTGTAGGGCAGTGCTGTTATCCCCATTGTACAGAGGGGGAAATAGAGGCACAGAGTGGCTGTGACTTGCCCACGGTCACACAAGAAATCAGTGGCAGAGCAGGGAATTGAAGCTGGCTGGGCCACAGCCCAGGCTAGTGCCAGCCTTCCTCTCCATCTTCTAATGAGACTCTCTGCAAGCATCCAGAACTAGCCGCTCTTCGACTGAACCCACTTCAGCGAAGGCAGGCAGAATGCGAGTGTAGCTCCTAAAACCAACAGGGACAGCTGTAGGATAGAGGGAAGGGACAGAGTCTAACCTGAATAGACAGCGCCATGGGGGGCATGGAGTAGAGAACCTTCCTGCACTGGCCAAGGGATGGCTAATCAACAGGTCTCTTCTGTCCCGGGATTCTCTGGCCCTGACGAGCAAAGCCTGCCATCCCAGTTGCTCTGCTCCGTGCATTATCTTCCTAGTGAACTGAGTCCAGTTCTAGGTCTCTGTCCACACAGCCATAGCCCTTGGGTGCAATTGCATCTATTGATCATGCCATGTGTTTTAGCAAACAGTGTATTTTGAACTTTGTGGGGAATTCTGAAAGTGTTCCTTAGCACTGTTTCTTTTTCATATCCCCCTGCCTGAAAGCTGCTTTGTCTCAGTACCATGAGCCCATCTGGAGAGAGAGAAAACAAATACAGTTCTAAACCTCCTAAATAATCGAAAATATCCATTTCTATACAAAAAGGACGTCGCCCTGCTCTCCAGCCCACCCCTGTTTTGTACCATGGGAGTGGGGCTGTGAACAGCACTCGGATGCTCTGAAATGCTTGCGTGGTATGTGCATAACCCCTGCAACTGAGGGGCATTTAACTCCGATGTTCTATTGCTCCCACCTCTGCCCTGATAGTCTAACAACACTCATAACAGCATCCTAGCAACCCATCCTCTTACCCACCCACACAGGTATCCTAGCAACCCAGGCCAGTATCCTAGCAGCCCCTCCGGTATCCTAGAAACTCTTCCAGGCCCCTGTCTCACGGAAGCTCATCCCCCTCTCTCTTACGCCAGCAATAATAACAACCCTCTGCAGGGGTATATGGCTCCTTCAAGCCGAGGATTGCCTAGGTCTTGACAGAGCCTCCTGGTGTCTCAGATACCTCTTCAGGTTTAGACTCCAGCTGGCAAACCTACAGCATGAGGTGACGGAAATGCCAGCCCAGAGGCATTCCAAGATGGTTATAGCAGTTTTTGTTGTGGATTGTTTTTTATGTTGTTATTACACCTGCTTAACATCAATGACTAAATAACATTTTGGAGAAGGGAAGTTTCTGTTAAAGGTTCAAAAGCCTCCTCCCTTCCACCAAGCCACAGCGTGCTCCGATTGCTTGTACCTCCCTGAGGTCTTCCAACAGAGCTAGGAGAGAGCAGACATTCCTGGTGCTTCTCGGGAGAAAAAGAGGCAGGGCCTGTGTCCTTACCATGTGACTGTGCAGCAAGGATGAGGCCCTGATCTGGGTAAATGCCTGTGGGTGCTACTGTAATGCACCTAATAAATAACTGAGATCAGGCATTATTACTAATTAAGAGGCTACAGGCCTTAATATCTGATCTTGGTTAAGGCTTGTATCTGCTGCATGATGCCCCTAGTAAGTAATAATGCCTTATCTCTGCTGAGGTCCATAGGTGATACCATAATGCAGCTAATAGATACTGCCTGATTTGGACTGAGACCGGTGGGTGCTGCCATAATAGGTAGAAGTTTGATGTGTGCCCAAGCACTGAGCTGTCCCCTCTGATCCCTGTGCAGGAGAGAAGCCGTACAAATGCACCTGGGAAGGCTGCACCTGGAAGTTTGCCCGCTCCGACGAGCTCACCCGGCATTTCCGCAAGCACACGGGCATCAAGCCCTTCCGCTGCTCGGACTGTGACCGCAGCTTCTCGCGCTCGGACCACCTGGCCCTGCACCGCCGGCGGCACATCATGATGTGAGGTGGGGGGGGCTCCAGCTCCTCCACCGCCCCCCGCCCGCCCACCCCCGCCTCACTGGCCACGGCGAAGAGACTGCGAGATGGGAGGCACCGTCCCCAGCTTGATTCAGCCTGGCAGCAGGCTGGATGCCAGCTTGGCACCTGTGGCTGCCCACACCTGAGAAAGCAGACCTCCTACCATGCACACGAGGGCTAGAACGAGGCTCTGGAGAGATGCCCTGCTCCCTCTCTTCTGTTCTCCGCCCCTTCCTTCAGTGGCTGGAAAGCCCCAGGATTCCTTGAAATGGCACCCAGCTCCTCATCTGGCTTCGATATTTTTGCACATTGCCTTCCCCTCCTGGGTCAGGAAACACAGTGGATGTCCGGCACGTGTGTGCACAGCACCAGCTTGTCCCAGCGCGACCCTGGCCTTGGCGAGCGAATCAGACTGGCCGGACGGCGTCGCTGCTGGCAGAAGGCTGCTGCTGGGGGTTGGATTGGGGGTTTGGCTTATGGCTAGGGGATGGCTGTCTCCTACCAACGGGCTGATGCAATAGGACTCCGTTCTGGTGAAGCTGGCACTGCCGCCTCTCCTGTTCCACGACACGTCAAACGTGGCTTGTCCTAGCTGGTCCGTTGGACTCCCTGAGCTCCCGAGGCACTGCTGGCATTGGAGAGCCTGCCTGTCCTTGGCTTGATCTCTCTCTTTTATGAACACGTGGGTAACTGGCCGTTAACGAAGAGGCCTCATTACGTGAGGACAAGGGGTTTGTGGTGTTACCTGAGGAGGGAGGGCCCAAGGAACAAAGAAAAGGGAAAACTTTGCGGAACATGGAACTGTGATGATTTTATCTGATTTTAGGGGTGGGTGGGTTGGGGACCCTGAATTCTGCCCACGCTGCAGGGCCAAGGAATAGGACAGTAGATGCGTTTCTAACTTAAACCTAGCAGCCTGGACATGGACTGTTGCATTTTTCTATTGCTCATCTGGCCTGCAGAGGCTGAGCTGGCGCCACGTTCTGGGTGGACTCATGAGGCTCTGTACTGGATCGTTTTGGACTTGATCTTGGAGGGCTGACGGGGTGGCCGCGGGGCTGGAAATACGTCCGTGCACAGTTGATTTTTTTTTTTTTTTTTTTTTTTTTTTTAGAATTGCTTTTCCCCTTCCCTTCTGCAGGGGCGGACCTTATGCCTTTCCAGATGCTCCTTTTTGTGTCTGCATCTTTCTCTCTGATGGATTTGAGTTTGGCAAATGCAGGGATGGAGTGTACCTGCCAGACAGCATCTGTGCTGCCCTCGGGAGAGGGGGCGAGTGCAGTGGCTGGAATTGGTGAGGGAAGGAGAAGATCGTCAAGATGAGGCAAACTGGATCTTCGTTCTGCCACCAGCCTGGGCTAGGGATGTGGTGTTCCAGCTAAAGCCAAGAGTGCCAGCAATCCTGGTATTGACACAATGTATATGCTGAAGGGGAGAGACTGGGGAGTCCCGTTAAATGTTTGGTGTTGCCCCTGGCTCTGCTTATCACATTATTTCCCCTTTGCTCCCCAATCCAGCTCAGCACTGAGTTCATGTAGGCCCCCCAACTGCATTTCACTGGGCAGATTCTCTTTCTTCCTTGTGTCCCTTTCATTTAAGAAGGCTCTTGATCCATAGGTGCCGACTCTGTGGGTGCTCCAGGGCTCAGGCACCCACTGAAAAAAATAGGGGGTGCCCAGCAGCTGCAGGTCCTGATTAATCTTTTGTGGGCCCTGGCGCCTGGACCGTGGCCCCACCTGTGCTCCACCCCCTGCTCCACCCCTGCTCCGCCCTGAGGCCCCGCCCTCGCTTGGCCTCTCCCCCCCCCCCCCCCCCAGCCCCGCCCCCCCCCCCCCCCGGGGCCCCCCCCCCCCTTGGCCCCCCCCCCCCCCCCCCCCGAAGCCCTGCCTGCCACTCGCATGGGAGGGAGGGGGCGGAGAGGAGCACCCACCCGCAAAAACAAAAGTCAGTGCCTGTGTTTTGATCAACTCGCCACCCACTGCAGCTCCTTCATGCCTCAGTGGAACCTGGAGCCAGTCTATAGCAGGGGAGGAAGAGGCATGTGGCCGCTATCTGCCTGTGGGTTGTGCAGCGAGATCCCAAGCCCTGCCTCTGACGCAGGCCAGCCTCCCTATGAAATGATCTCCCTAGGCATTGCCCCTTCCTCCAAGGGCGTGAACAAGTCCTCCTGCATGAGGGAAAATCCCACAGGGCCTGCTGCCCTTTCCAGAGCTTGAAGCTGCAGGACGATTGTTTTGGGTGAGGTTCCAGATGGGCTGGTATTTGAAATTCCATTTGGGTCACTTTGCAGCTGGCAGCTCCATGGGAAAGTAAATTTATTTCATCCGAACTTCAATCCTCAGCCTACCAGGAACACAGATCTGCCTGGACTTTTCCCATTCCCCACACTCCTGTTACCTGGGTGGCCTCAGTGTTGCCAACTCTGGCTGTTTTGGGTGTTTTTCTTAAAGCTGCAGGTGACTCAAGTGACAATCTCAGCTTTCATTGGAAAGCAAAGTTTTTCTTACCTTCCTGGTTGTGGAGCAAACTTTGAACATGTGACCTCTAAAGGCTCCGAGAGAAAAAAGCCCCCCAAAAAACTTTTATAAAAATCTCATGATTTTAAAATCAATCTCATGAATTGTTATGGGGAAGGGGATTTGACTCATGATTTTTGAATGCTCAGGGTTGGCAATACTGAGATGAGATCTGGGAAGCTGACAGGCCGTGTGTTTTGATTTTAATTTCTTCAATCTGCTGTTTCCCGAGCGTCAGTGCAAAACACACACATGCATACCCGCAACAGAGCACAACAAGAAAGCAAGGAGGGCAAGAGACGTCAAACGGAACGTTAGCTCCCCTCTGTCTGAGCAGGGCAGGCTTTGCTTTGGGATTTTTACCATGAAATTTTAAAATCTTGAGCTGTGAGATATTTGTACAAAACTGTTTGACGTTTTTCTACATGGGAATAATATGAAAGTAGATGCATTTTATTGGTGTGTGTCTTGCTTTTAAAAAAAGTTTTTTTATCTTTTGGTTGGTGGGAGGGAAAAGGCTGTAGTTTCAATCCTACATAAAAACAAATCCCCCTTTCTTGGTTCTCGGCATGATCTCTATAAAGGGAAGAAGTTGTCAACCACAGTTTTGGGTTCCAAAATTTAGATTTCAGGTCCCCCCACCCCCAAATTTAAATTTTTTTATTTATTTTTTGGAGATATACCTATCTCATAGAGCTGGAAGGGACCCCAAAGGGTCAGCGAGTCCAGCCCCCTGCCTTCACTAGCAGGACCAATTTTGCCCCAGATCCCTAAGTGGCCTCCTCAAGGATTGAACTCACAACCCTGGGTTTAGTCGGCCAATGCTCAAACCACTGAGCTATCCCTCCCCCCATATATATAAATAAATTAAAAAAAAAAAGGCTTTTACAAAACTTAAGAGCAATAGACCTATTTCTATGGAGTTTTAACAATATAATTCTAAAGAAAATAGCATTTACATTTAGAATTTGGAACTAGACATTTGAAAATTTCTTTAAACAAATAAGACCCTTCCTTGAAGTGTTTGCAGCTCAAACATTGCAGGGCTGGGAACCCAGAAGTGAAATGGACTGCAAGCAGAAGTGAAACTGACTTCCTGGGTTGGCAATGTTGAGACAGAGAGAACTGTAGACTCCCATATCGTTTGAGTCTGTAGGCAAAGAATGGGATGCTTCAAATTGCCTTTGGATACCATGATCCGAGATGGTGTTAGTAGCCAAGACTATATTATTAATAGAGCTGGTTTTGTGAAAAAGTTTTGAAATTGTTTTCTTTTTGCAAGGCTCAAAATGAGCCCATTTATTTTCACTATTCCTCTCCCCCTCCCCCCGCCCCTTAATTTGTCTTTTTTCAACAAACTCATTTTTTTCCGTTCCTATTGAAAATGGCAGGGGGTGAGGAAAAGAAGGGGGACAGAAGAAAAGAAGGAGAAAAGTAAAAGTAGAAAAACGATACATTTCAAATAAAACATTCATGAAAAGTTTCCAGAACAATTTTTGGACATGCACAAATTTTTGGGATGCAAAAAAATTGCGACCAGCTCTAATACACAAACATTGAAAGATGGTGTTATTGATGCCTGAGTCGGTTCTTAGACTTGCTCAGTTGCTCTATTCCACCCTCTCTCCTTAAACTACTAACCAGCTGCCTGCTGGATTCAGTAGCTAGGAGCATGCAAGGACAAACTGCTGGAGGCTTCACTGCCTCGTCTACACTATGAAAAATAAAATAACCAGAAGCCTGATTTTCAAAGTAGTCCCTAAGCCCACCCACCGCTCCCATGGATTTCAGTTGAGTTGTGGGTGCTCAGAATCTCAGACAATTGGGCCCTACGGGCCAGGGCCCAGATCCTCCGAAGTCTTTAGGTGCTTTACTCTTATTGAAATCAATGGGCGTTAGGCCCCTAAATACCTTGGACAATCTGGGCCCAGATCCTCAGCTGGTGTCAATGGTCGTAGTTCCATGGAAGTCAATAGACTGCTGACAGTTTTACACTGGCAGAGGATTTGGCCCTTTGGGTATGTCTACACTGATTAAAAACCTGCGGCACCGAGTCTCAGAGCCCACCCCCCTCGTGGGGTCTCAGAGCCCAGGCTCCAGCCCTAATTTCTACAACATAATTGTATAGCTCCGCAGCTCGACCTCCATGAGCCCGAGTCAGCTGACCCAGGCCAGCTGCAGCTGTGTCTTGGGCCTTTTACTGCAGTGTAGACAGACATGGTGTGTTTAAACTGTTGCGAAATATGGTTTGCTTCAGTGCGGATTGGTTTTTTGCCTCTTTACCCCAGGGTGAGGGAGGAAAAGTTAAGGCCCCAGGTTCTTGTCTAGATATTTACCACGGTTAGAACTGAGTTCCTTGCCCTGATTATAACCGTGGTTTTTTTCTGTTCCACGTGGGGTTTTCAAAAGTCACTTTGGGTGCCTCAGTTTTTAGGTGACCAGCTTCAGACTCCTTTTAAAGGGGCCTGATTTCCGGAGGGCAGGTTTTGAGCACTTCCAAGCCCCTTTAAGCTGTCTCAAGTTGGAGGCCCCCCCCCCCAATCACCCTACACACACAGGCCCAAACACACACAGGCCCAAATCAGGCTTCCCAGCAGTGTTTTGAAACTTGGTTATGTTTGTAGACAGGGCATGCAGGAGCCCATCTGCTCCAAGGCAGTATAGATGGGTGCAGTTTAGGGCATTGTCTGTTGGCACGCCTGAACAATCAGACCATGCTTTCTCCCAATTTGAAGCCCAACTGGGGTACTTAACTTCTGCTTCCGCTTGCACATGGCTCAGAAGGGAAAATGCTATGGAGGGGGATGAGGCAAACCTGGCGCATCACTTCAGAGTTAACGGCCCATGGATGGGCGAGGCAGTTCACACCTCTGCTCTACTTTCCCGGTCCTGTATCCATTGAGTCAGAGACACAATACTGGATCAGAAGATGCAGGAGATCTGTGAACAATGTCAGTGCTGGTTACTTGAGCTGCAGGAACATCCAGCCACAATGGGGTTGTGGGTGCAGGCTGAGCAAAGCCCCCACCAGGCACCTAAACACCTGTGAGGATCTGGGCCTTTCTCCAACTTTCACTTGGTAAGACAGTGCTCTCTAGTGGTTAGAGCAGAAACGCAGGGCTCAGGACTCCTGGGTTCTATTCCCAGCTCTGCCACAGATGTGCAGTGTGACCTTGGGCAAGTCATTTTTCTCTGTGCCTCAGTTTCCCCCATCTGTCAAATGGGGATAATAATACTTAACCTACCTCACAGGGGTGTTGTGAGGCCTTCGATGTTTGCAAAGTGCTTTGAGATCCTCGGATGAAAGGTGCTATGAAGTGAAAAGTATTATTATTATTTTATTTTAAAATATTAAATAACTTATAACGAAGTGCGCGCGTGCCGTGGGCTTGTGTGGGCTGCAGGCGATGTGAAGGCTGCAATGACGGACGCTTAGTGCAAGTGGCGTGCGATGCCATTTGAAACCCTCGCCTTTCCAGCTGTGCATCATGCCGGCTTCCTGGGTCTGGTGCTTCCCAGACAGCTGAGACGCTGCAATGGAACTGCCACCCCCAGCAGCTCAGACCTGCTTCCCCAGCCCTGACCCACTAGCTGCCTCTGGCATCATCCGCTCTGAGAGAAGCACCTCACTGAGCTTGCCTTCAGCTGGGGGGTGCTTACTGTAAATCTGGCCCCTCGCTGTTCTCTGTCAAGGACCCTTTTGCCCTAGTTGTTGGCATCTGGGGAGGGGGGGGTATGTAAATCAGCTCCCCAAATTCTCGGGTTTTGCTCTTATTTTTGGATCAAACCGAAACTGCTCTTCCCCCACCTCCAATTGGGTTGTGTTCCCAGCCCCACCTGGGAGATCCTCTTGGCCCTACTGGTGTGGCATTTAATGTGTGTTGTTACTAACTGACGTTCAGAGAGTTAATGGCACCAGTGGAACATGCTGGGAATGGAGATTTGGCTGGCTCTGTGTTGTCGCGACTCCGGTTGAGTTTTCTGTTCATGGCTAGTTCTTTCCCTGCTCCCTGTAGATTTGTTTTAGCTGATCTCTATCTCTGCGTCCTTTCTGCTGCTGCTCCTTATCTTTCCCTGGGTCCATTATTTTAGTGATGTGTCATACGGACACAACCCCACCCTGCAAACGGTAAGTTCAGTAGTGGCTCCGAGCCAGATCCTAGCCCTACAGAAAGACTGATTGGAAAAGCAAAAGCCTGCAGTAGGTTCGCATGACCAAGAAATCGCTCCTTCCCCTGCCCCCAATCCTCTTTTGGGGCCTTGCTCTCCTACAGCCCAGAGAAGATGAAGTGGTTTGGATGGGATGGTTGTTGTGACCCTGTGTATTGAGTGATCTTATCCAGTTTGATTGTTGTACTGTTTTTTTTTTATTATTAATAAAATGGTATTTTAAACTTGGGAACATGGTTTTATTTTTCCTTCCAATGGGATCTTAGCCCTTATATCCCCAGCTGCGGGGATCTACTTCTATAGAAGTACTGGGACTCCAAAGTTAGGGGCACATGGATCACACCTGCACTGCCTGAGTATCCTCCCAGCATGGACTAAGCTCCCCAAGTCCTGTTCTAGCATGCCTTGGGCACAGCACAAACCCTGGGAAAGAGGCCCTGGGCACTGGCTGTCCCTTTGATAGTTTCAAAGGATGTCGGAATACCCCCACCCCAGTCAGGCTACCGATGGCTTCATTTTCCACAGAGGGCAGGAATTTCATTTCCAAATGCCTTTCTGGCTTCAGGCCTTGATCCTGAGATGTACTGAACATCTGTTAGTTATTGTACAGTAGTTTTCTAGAGGCTCCCCTCAGGACCGTCATGGTAGGTGCTAAACATACACACGGCGAGCAAGTCCCTGCTCCAAAGGGCTTACAGGCTAACTAGGCAAGACAGGTGGAGGCTAGGAAGGGAAACTGAGGCACAGAGCAGGGAAGGCCACAGTAGGTCAGCGGCAGAGCTCTCCTGAGTCCCAGGCCAGGACTCTACCAAGTGGCTCATGCTGCTTCTCCCAGTAACGTCAGTGGAAGCTGAGGGCACTCCACACCTGGTAGGGCTTGGGCCCGCTGTTGCCGACACTAGGATATCAGCTCATTCAGAAGAGCCCCCAGGACTGAGCACCTGCAACTCCCCTGGATGTCCATGAGAGTGCAGCCTGAGCAGAAACGTGGGGATTTGGCTGCTTCCCCTTTGGGGACGATCTAGGCCAAGCCCAACCTCCATCCCTTTACAGAGACCTACCCGCTGTCTGACCCCCACCTCACGTCCCACATGACTGCCTATAATTCCCCCTCCCCTGCTCCCGCTGGGGCATTCTAGCGGTGACGGGGTGGAGACTGGGCCTCCCTGTCCTGTAGTGTCAGGAGCCCCATGTGCTCCCGCTGCCTTTCCCTGTCTCCTCCGGCCCTGTAAGGCAGGCTGCGCCATGGCAGGGCAATCCGGCCTAACGCAGGGCTTGCTGCTCTTCACGGCTGTTCCACAGGCAGGCTGGGCACCGACTCTGGCAGTGTCTTCATTCCTGCAGGAAGTCAAGTTGAAGTAGCATTTACAGCACCTTCCGGCTCTTTGCAGCTGTTGGGGACTCCGGGACACCACTAGCCTCTGCTCTGAGGGTCTGTCGGCACCACAGCTACAGCCAGGGCTGGAGACCGGCTCGCAGCACGGTTGTCTGCTGTCCCCGTCCCAACACTGCCCCGTCGTCTAACAAGGCTGGCGTGTACAGGCTGGGCCTACACCAAGATTTTGAAAAATGGTCCCCCTGCTGCTACTGCTGGAGCAGCTTCACCAGCGCTCCTGCCAGTGAGAGTGGTGTAGGGGGCTTGGGGCTGTTTGCACACCATGCTGTCTGATCCTATGCAGAGCAGGCTTCGATGGTATGGTGGTACCTGGGAGGCGCAGGGACTTTTCCTGAGCTGAGCTGCCAGGAGCCACACTGGTAAACTTGGAGGGTGGGGGGGAATCTAAGAGTAGGCAAGGCCAAAGTGTCTTTGAACTTCAGACAGGCCATCGTGTGGGGACATGATTAATATCCCCTCTATGCTATGAAAGGGGGCAGGGGATATCACTGATTGTAACAGAGATGGAGCCAGTTGTTTTCCAATCTCCTCTCCCATGAACCAAGCCAGATGGAGAGAAATATGCAGCCTAAAAATGATCAATACATCTAGTCTCTCTGCAGATCCATTTCTCTCTCCCTTCCTTACGGCCAAGCCCTGAGTCCAGGGCACCTGTTTTCACTAGGCACGTCCCATCCCATATGCCCTGGGGATGAAACCCAGTTTGGCAGAATTAGCTTAAAAGCTGAGATAGACCTGAACCCTGAAAGCCTGGATCTGAATGTGGTGAACTTTGAATTCAAGAGCCCACCTGTATTTAAATGTGGGTTAGGCCAAGCCCCATCAAACCAGGCTTTGGACTGTGCCTGTCGAGCACAGGCTAGACAAAGCATCAGAAGCGTGAAGGTCTGGGGATGGGGGGAGGGGTTCGCCTTCCTCTGCAGCATGGGGGCAGGGGTCACTTGCAGGTTTAAACTAGAGTAAATGGTGGATTCTCTGTAACTTGAAGTCTTTAAACCATGATTTGAGGACTTCGGTAACTCAGCAAGAGGTTAGGGGTCTATTTCAGGAGTAGGAGGTTCTGTGGCCTGTGATGTGCAGGAGGTCACATTAGATGATCATGATGGTCTCTTCTGACAAAGTCTATGAGATTCTAAACAATTCATTCCCATGTGCTCTGACTATGGGAGGGGAAATACAACCCCAGTCCTGCTCCCGCGGCTCTGTCTCAGCACAGAAGGGGCCAAACGGTCTGAATGTTGCAGAAGTTTTTGCCATAAATATCCTATGAAATGGGCAGGTTCTTTTAAACGCTTTTGATCCCTGTGCCCAACACTGGGATAATTAATGATCATTCTTTGCCCATCTCTAAGGGCTTTTCATCAGTGGATCTCAAAGCACTTCACAGATTAAACAATAACTTGCAACATTCAGTAGTCCACTATGGGGGACTATGGCAGATCTTTAACCTCACATGCAGCAGTGGCTACCTGGGATGCAGTGTTATCCCTATTTTACGGAGAGGGAAGCTGAGGCAGGGGGAGCTCAAGTCACTTTCCCCAGGACCTAGAGGGAGTCGGTGTCACACCCGGGATTAGAACATGGGGCAGCCTTGCAGCCCACTAGACAACATTTCTGTGCAGCACTCTGGCTGCTCAGGTGTTGGGTTGGCTTCAGCATCCCACTCCCAGCCCCCCTCAGTGCCACGTAACAACACCAGAGGTGGGCTGGGGGGCGATTTCCCCAGGAACCTGCCAGCTGAGTGCTTATGAGGCTGAAGCTGCTGGTGGCTGATGCTAGGGTGACTTGAAAGACCCCATCCCTGCAAGGGTGGAGCTGGCTGCCTTGGCACAGGTGGGTGGGAGGGGCCGGGTGGGGGTACTGAAGGCAGAGCTCTTACCACTGGCAAACTGTCCAGCCTGAGACCCAACTGAAATGAGGCTAATGGGGGCAGGCCAGGCCTAGCTCCAGCTGCAAAAGGTTTACACCCAAAGTCTCAATCATGCCAAGTGATTTGTGGGTGCATCAGTTCCGGGGGTGTGTGCGACTTTCAGAAGTACCATGCAACCCCCGTGCCCAGTGACTACAACTGGATCCAGGGTTTCTCCATGCTTTTTAAAATCTGGCTCAAGATGGCTGGTAGCATTGCTCCCAAACCTCTGGCCACAGGTAACTGTGCTGACTCTAAGGTGTGACTGATGGTGGTAGCAGCGGGGGAGGGTGTGCGACCAGCGAGAAGTGTCTGGCATATCCTTAGTGATTCTGGGAAAAGCTCCTCCACCCCAGAGGATCGGGGGTGTTTGTGCTGGGCTGCTCGGTTAGGAATGTCTGTGCTTGTTTATACAGAAGAGATATTTTGTGTGTGTTTCTTAGCAAGGGGTCCAGTGTCCTCTGGGGGCACTGCCATGGGCCCTCCTTGAAACCGCTTCAGCCTGGCGAGGAGAGGGGCTGGGGCTGGAGTCAGGCCCGGACTCAGAAACAAACCAAATATTCAGGATTCCAAAGAAGTCCTTGAAAGCCCTTACAGATAAGAGAAAAGGGTCATTCCAGCGGTCAGCCAAGTGCAGCACAGACACACATGGCTATTGCCAGGGCCGGCTCTAGGTTTTTTGCTGCCCCAAGCAAAAACATTTTTCGCTCCCCCCCCCACACACACACTTTTTTTTGGCTTTTACACGTTTGCACTTTGCAGTTTTGTTTTGACTGTTTAAAATTAAAAAAAAAATGAAAACAGAGAATTTGTAGTTAAATAAAACAATTTCCTACTAGTGTAATTTTAACATTTAATTTTAACAAAAACACAATAACAAACAATTTGAGTTCAACTATACACTGTAATGAAAAACTTTAGTGTCTTCCAGTTTCTCATAAATTAAAATAATTTATATGAACTGAATTTTTCTGGTTTTTATACTTGTGTAGTCATTTAATTTTAACAAAAACACAATTACAAACAATTTGAGTTCAACTATACACTGTAATGAAAAACTTTAGTATCTTCCAGTTTCTCATAAATTAAAAGAATTTATATGAACTGAATTTTTCTGGTTTTTATACTTGTGTAGTCATTTAATAAGTCAGTGAAATCTAAATTTTTTGCAAAAGTACTTTCAATTGAAATTAATGCCAGTCCTGACATACAATTTTGAGACATGGTGGACCTCAAATAATTTTTTAGTAATTTCAATTTTGAGAAACTGCGCTCACCAGAAGCCACTGATACTGGTAATGTTAAAAGAATGCGTAACGCGAAACGGAAATTAGCGCGAATGGCACCGATAGGGCAGCACAGTACACACACGACATCGTGATTTGAGTGACCGTGTCACATGACATGATATTTTTCATGTCACACTCCTATTGCACTACTGTACTTGCCGTAGATAAGGCGCTAGTCATTGGGGCGAGAGAGCTCCCCACGAGCTCGGATACACACTGGACCCAGCCCTACTGGCGTTTTCCCAGTGCTGAGGCCACCCAGCTGGGAGCCCAAGGGGCATGCAATGGAGAGAGCTCTGTGGCTGGAGGAGCCAAGGAAGAGGTGCTGGGCTTGCTGGACAGATGCTGCCCCTCTCTGCCAGGTCGCTCGCCCCCTGCAGGAGGGGAGGCAGAAGGAGACTCCAGGCACTGGAGTGCGGTGAGGGGCTGGGGAGGGAGGCAGCAGCCTCTGGGGCTCCAGCAGGCAGAAGCTCCCCAGGGGTCCTGGGGACCCTCCCGCCTGGCCCGACTCTTACCTTGCTGCGGATCTGGCCTGAGGTGGAGTCATCTCTGGTCACCGCCGCTCCCAGGGCCAGGGGTTGGGGCTGCTGCTGGATCCCAGCCCTGCTCATCCTTGGGCTTCGCCTTGGCCCTGGCAAGAGCTGGGCTCAGCCTGCGCTGCCGCTCCGCTCCCCTCTCCCCTCCCCTGGCAGGAGGCGGCGCAGAGAGGAGGAGGCAGAGGCGGGGACAAGCCGAGGAGGAGCGGACCGCCCGGGCACCATGTTCCCCCGTCCTCTGCAGCCGGAGCAGGGCCGCGCTACCGGCTCCCGCCTGACGGGGGGAAGGGGGGGCCACTGCCCGCGGGAGAGCGGCGTGAACAAGCCGAGGAGCGGCCGTTCCCCGGAAGCCGCGGCAAGGCCGTGCTACCGGCACCTGCCTGGGGGGGGTGGCCGCTTCCCGCTGCCCGCGAGAGAGCGGCGTGAACAAGCTGAGGAGCGGCCCGTCCTCTGCAGCCGGGGCAGGGCCGCGCTACCGGCTCCGCGGTAGGCGCTGAGAGCGCCACGAGCCGGTAGCACGGCCCTGCCGCGGCTTCCGGGGAACGGCTGCTCCTTGGCTTGTTCGCGCCGCTTTCCTGCGGGCAGCGGCCACTTCCCCCCCAGGCGGGAGCATTTTGCCGCCCCATACATTTTGCCGCCCTAGGCACCAGCTTGTTTAGCTGGTGCCTAGAGCCGCCCCTGGCTATTGCTGTGGCTGCAGCCAGAAGGGGCCTAGCACAGCTTGGCAGGGGGATGCAAAGTGGCAGGAGAGGCCTTGCTGTTGGGCTGGCTGGCTGGCAGGCTGGCTGTGTCAGATCTGTGCTCCAGCTGCCAGTGGCTGCAAAAGGCTGATACAGCAACCCAGGACCAGCCAGGCCCCTCTGCCATGTACATTTGCCAAACCGGACAGTCTCTACACAAAAGAATAAATGGACACAAATCTGATATCAGGAATCATAACATTCAAAAACCAGTAGGAGAACACTTCAATCTCCCTGGTCACTCAATAATAGACCTAAAAGTGGTAATTCTTCAACAAAAAACCTTCAAAAACAGACTCCAATGTGAAACTGCAGAACTGGAATTAATTTGCAAACTGGACACCATCAGATTAGGCCTGAATAAAGACTGGGAGTGGTTGGGTCATTACAAAACCTAAACCTAATTTCCCCCTACTGTTACTCACACCTTCTTGTCAACTGTTTGAAATGGGCCATTCTCATTACCAGTACATAAGTTATTTTTCCTCCCTTGGTATCCTGCTGTTAATTGAATTGTCTCGTTAGACTGACCTCACACTTGGTAAGGCAACTCCCATCCTTTCATGTATTTATACCTACTCCTGTATTTTCCACTCCATGCATCTGATGAAGTGGGTTCTAGCCCACGAAAGCTTATGCCCAAGTAAATTTGTTAGTCTCTAAGGTGCCACAAGGACTCCTTGTTGTTTTTTTAAATGGGCTGTTTCCACTGGCTCTCGAGCCAGGAACCACATTTGCTTGAGACATGGTGTTGAGGCCCCTCCCCATGGACTGGGTCTGGCTGGCTTAAGGTCTTGATCTAGCCCCAAGACGCATCCAGCTTCTGCAGAATGCACACTTTCGCTTAAAAAACCTCAGCTACATTTCAATGCAAATGGAAGCCAAGTGTAACCGATACAGTGATGTAGGCCGACAGCCTGAAACAAGAGCTCAGAGAAATACATACTTTCCTCTTTCAGCTTGATTAGGGTGCTAATTCTTAAGCTTAGCAGTGACACTTTAAGCACCAGGTTTTCAAACACCTTAGGTGAGCATCAGTGCATCCAAAATGCACAATTACCACAAGAGTGTGCACAAAATGGGTAGTTGAAAGGGTAAATGATCAAACCAAACACAGGGATAACGATTGTCCTAAAAATGCCCTCCATCATTTTTCCCTCTGCACGATGCTGAATGCAACAGTAACTTTGCTAATTGCAAGGTCAGTTTCTCTATGGTCTATATGGCTCTGTCTGCGGACTGCACGCTGGTATAAGGTGCAAATATCTCATCTAAATTATTATTTCCAAGGAAGAATCCGAACTCATCACCCTTCCCTTGAGTAACCATCAATTTGTTTCACTTTGGTGACCCATGGTTTGTTCTAAGGCCATAATGTAACTCCTCCAGACTCTTTCTTCAGCTCAGCTGCTCTGGCCCCAGAACTAGAGGGGTGTGCGTGCATGTGTGTCCGTGCATGCTAGCAGCGTGATATCAGGCAGTGGAATGCAGTTTGGGGCAGTCGCTGAGCTGCTGGAGCGGCCAGTTTCAGTTGGCAAAGACAATGGCAACCCTTTCCTCAGAGATACTGGCAGGGGACCCAATTGGGTTGATCCAGTAGATAGGCTGAGTCAACTTCTCTCCCAGTGGGTAGAGTCCATGACCTCCTTTTTGGGGTCAGTTCCTCTGGAAACAGGTTCTTCATGTCCAGCATTGCTCCCTGTTGACGTTATGGAACAGAATCGATCTAGCTGGGACACAAGAACCGCTCTCATCCCAGGCAGTCAGGGCCTCTGCAGGAATCACTGACCGTTAGCAGCCCAGGCCTAACAAATGCTGAATCTCCTGACATATCCCTGACCATGACTAGTTTCTTGGTGTGTCTCCTGGACCAACTTTCTCATCATGTATCTCAAAGCACTTTACCATCTGTTCAGTGCGGTGTGATCAGGACACCATTTGCAGTGCTCCAAACTGAGAGAACTTTATTGGGCCAACAAATTTATGAACAATGTTGCACACTCTGCACCAGCAGATGGCGCTCCTTACATTAACTAAGCCAGGAGTAGCCAACCTGAGCCTGAGAAGGAGCCAGGATTTACCAATGTACATTTCCAAAGAGCCACAGTAATACATCAGCAGCCCCCCCATCAGCACCCCCCACCCCGCTCCCAGAGCCTCCCACCCACCGGTAGCCCAGCCGATCAGCGCCTCCCCCTCCCTCCTCGCACCTCCCGATCAGCTGTTTCATGGCATGCAGGCGGCTCTGGGAGGGGAGGAGTGAGGGCACGGCAGGCTCAGGGGAGGGGGCGGGAAGGGATGGAGTGGGGGCTGGGCCTGTGGCAGAGCCAGGTGTTGAGCAGTGAGCACCCCCTGGCACATTGGAAAGTTGGCGCCTGTAACTCCAGTCCTGGACTCGGTGCCTATACAAGGAGCCGCATATTAACTTCTGAAGAGCCGCATGTGGCTCTGGAGCCACAGGTTGGCCACCCCTGAACTAAGCTCTTTGGGTTAGGGATCATCCTTTTGTTCTGGCTGTGCAGTACCGAGCACAATGCACACTCATGGGGCAATGTGATAGAGCTATTACATCAGAACACACACCCAATCACAGCTCGGTCTGGGCTAGAGCTGGTTGGGAAAAGGGGAAATATATTTTGTGAAAAAAATTACAATATTTTCTTCTGTTTCGTTTGAAATTTTCTTTTTTGTTTTTGAGGTGAAAAGTTTGAAATGAATGTTCCCCAACTTTCTCGTGCCTTTTAACTTTTCTCCCCCCTGCACTGGGATAAAGAGGCATGTTTATTAAAATTTTTGAAAAAGTGACACTGTTTTTTCCCTTCCACCAAAACAAAACAATTTTTTCCCTGAAAATTCTTCCTTTAGAAAGACTATATATATATATATATAATTATTATTATTATTACCAAAATGAAGGAAAATTTGTATGAAAATGTTCACTTTGGTCCAAAAAAGCATTCGCTGTCAAAAAAAAAACAACAAAAAAGTTCAGAGGGAACATTTCTTTTATACATAACTCCCATCCCATTACATACTTCACGTATCACCGTGGCATCTCAGTTCGGCCACCGGTGGAGGTGTCATACCAAAAAGCCAGGGCTCTGGTCACAGCTCTGTGTGAAGCAAAACCTTCTGCAATGGCCGCCTAGCCAGAGGAGCAGAGCTAGGCAGTATAAGGAGCTCAGCTGAGGGGATAGACTTACAGAGAGGAGTTTGGAGGAGTTTCCTCTTCCTGGGAAGGGCCTGAAGAAAGGTTCAGGAATTGGGATTGGCGGTGGCAGGGTTAACTCCTGTGGGGGGAGGGTCCTATAGTGGAGAGGAGCCCCAAGCTGCTGTGTGTAGAAGACCCATTCATCCAAGGTAAGTGTAAAAAGCAGCTGATCTTCTTTACAGAACCACAGAGCTGAAACAATAGGAGCATCACCAAGCACAGGTAGATCGCAAGGCTTGAGTAGAAACTGAACTAAGTAGCCCAAGGGGTTTTCCTGGGGACTGACATGGAGGCTGGGGCGTCATGTGAAAAGCAGAAGAAAGCCAAGGACACAGCCACAGAAACACTGATAGCACTATCTCAGGGACCCACTAAAGAGAGCTTTTGGGCAGAGTGTTGGCTGGAAATAGGCTTGGAGCTGTGAGTCGTGTCAATTCTTTCTGTTTCCTTGAACACTGCACTTTATATTTTATTTGTAAATGTAACCCTTCTGCCCATCTGAGTTGGCAGCAACAAGGGCCGGGGTCAGTATCTAGGGGTTCCGTTTCAATAACACAATGCAAAACCGGCTCGAGCCCCCACCCAGTGATCTGGGACAATTTCATACCACCCCCCGGGCGCCTCTAAGAGGCAATACTTCCCCTCTCGCAAGCACGGAGTCTGAATGTAGCAAAATCCTTTTAATAAAGGAGGGAAACAATGCGGCATTATATTGGGGAAACACCACAAACAGGATTCATAATACAAACCATGAGCAAAAGACCCACCCCCAAGTAAGGTTGGCAGTGTCCTTTTCCCCTCACGGTCTTAAGTCCAACAACCCAAAAGATCACCCCAAAGTCCCAAAAGTCCAACACCTCTAAAGTCTCTTGAGTCCAACAACCCAAGAGTCTCTGTCGTTGGTCAGTGCAGCCCCAGAGTTCAAAAGTTTATCTGCAGAGTTTTTAACTCCCCCCCCACAGCCTGGGTGGAAGGTGGGGGGGGGGAGAAAGGGTACGCAGGGTGTTAAGGGGCACCTTACGTGGTCCAAGGCCGACTGCCCCGCCTCTCCGTGGGGTTCTGCTGCCGCCTTCACCACAAGCTGCTCCACTCCACTAGCCGTCCCGCGAGCTGCACCAGCCGTCCCACGAACTGCTCCGCTCCACGTTCTGTAGGCCACGTCAACTGTCCCGCAAACTGCTCCGCTCTGCCAGCCACTTCGCAAACTGCTCCGCTCGCCGTTCCATGGGCCACACCAACCATCCCACGGGCCACACCAACCGTCCCGCAAACTGCTCCACCAGCCACTTAGCACTATAGTTTCAGGTTCCCCCACTAGTTAACACAGCACTCAGTGATTACAGCTCTTAGTCATTTCAGCTTGTAGTAGGGGAGCCCCAGTGCTGGTACACCATTTGCCTAAAGCAAATTCAGCTCAGCAGTCTGTAACTAGACTCTTAATAGAATCAAAGTTAGCTCTGCCATTCAACAGCCAAGAGAGAAGGTGGTGCAATTGGTGTTGCAGGCTCTCACCCAGACATACAAATCCCTATCCACAACCTCTCTCAGTTCACTGGGTTTTGGAACCCATGTGCCTTGTCTAGCAAGTGCTACTTAGTTGATGGTGAGTCCCTCTGTCATACAACAGTTCACTGGCCTTGATTCACATAACCAGGGTAACAACACTTTATTCTTCCTGCCCCAATAACAGAGCAACTGGGGATCCTCCAACAGCCAAAGTTACCATTTTGGGCTGCTGTAGGCTCATGCTAGGCGGAGTGGGTGTGCCTATGCAAACAAGATCAGCCCCTGAAGTTCTTTTCCACACTCGCCATAATTCACCACCAGATGTCAGGGTAGAGCTCATCCTGACTCTGCTTACATAAATAAACAGGATGGTGTCAAAGAAATACCTGGTTCCGTCACCAGCTTCTCCTCCCAACCCCAGGACCCTGAAAATCAGCTAGCTGCTTGAGTCAAACAAGGTAAGGCTGGGAGTTTTGTGTGCTGGAAGCTGGTCAGATGGCAGCAGCTCAGGACATGTCAGAACTGCCCCTAGAGGAGGTGTCTCCTGGCCTGCAAGAGAACTGGCTTCAGCAGTGGGGACCCCCCAGGGCAATTTTCTCCCCAAGGTCATAGGGTTTTTGCTTCCAGAGCAGCATTTCCTTTGTCAGCTGCACTAGCCCCTCCCCTGTCCCTCCCCTTCAATAGCATTTCCAGCCTCTTTTGCTTTCTCACCCTGATGAAACTTAACACTATGTACATGGTTGTCAGGACAACTGGTAAACAGCTTACTGGATGGACTGGGAGGAGACAGGGCTCTGCCGAGAGGCTTGTGTTCTCCATGGAAACCAATATTGGATAATGGGCTCTTCAGTCTAGCAGACAAAAGGTATAATAAGATCCAATGGTTAGAAGTTGAAGCTAGACACATTGAGATTGGAATAAGGTATACACTTTTAACAGAAAGAGGAACTGATCATAGGAAAATTTACAAAGGGTTGTGGTGGATTCTCCAGCGCTGAAAATTTAAAAGTCCAGATCTGCTCTTCAGACAGGAGTTTACTCCTGAGGGCATTCTGCACCAAAAATTAAAAATTCTGCACACAGTATTTTAAAATTCTGCAAATTTTATTTGTCAGATAAATGTGGAGGCTCCAGCATGGCATTGGGGAGCACAGGGCACTGGCTGCACAGAGGTGGGAGATCACTGTGCAGCTCCCCCCATCCCAGACACAGACTCAATGGTGAGGCTGCACCCAACCCTGACACAGCGCAAGGACCAGGCCTGCCCCAGAAACACCCCAAGGACCTGGCCCTCTATGCCAGGTGCACCAGGTGTGGGCAGGCAGGCTCAGCAAGGCAGGATTTGAGTGTGGAGGGGCTTAGTGTAGGGGGATCCAGGTGTGGGTTGAGAGGGTTCTGTGTGGGGCAGTCTGAGTGCGGGCGGCTCAGTGGGGGATCTGGGTACGGGTGGGATCTGGATGCACAGGGGCTTGTTGGGGGGTTATGGGTGCAATGGTAATGGGGCTCAGCCGGGGGCGGGGTCTGGATGTGGGGGGATAGAGCTTGGCAGGGGGGTCCAGGTGGGGGGGTCCAGATACTGGGGGAGTGGGGTTCAGAGGGGTGGGGATCCAGGTGCAGCTGATTGGGGCTTGTTGGGGATCTGGGTGTGGGTGGCTCATCGGGGTGGTCCAGGCACAGAGGGAGTAGGGCTCATCGGGGTGGTCCAGGTGCAGGGGGGTGAGGATCGGTGAGTGGGTCTGGATATGAGCGGGTCTGGATGCATGGGGGTTGGGTGGATGAGGATCTTGTACAAGGATCCCTCCCCCTGCAGCTGAGGAGCGATGGGTGCAGGAAGCGCAAGTGGGGTTGGGGGGAGTTTGCAGAGCTTCCTGCAGCTGGGGGAGAAATTGGGGCAGGGGGTGGGTCTGACCCAGCCCCGGATGCTGGTCAGGGGAAGAGGAAGTCCCGTCCTGCCCAGCCAGGACTAGCAGCTGAGTCCGGTGCAGGGTAGGGAGTCGGGTCTTCCCCAATCCCACCCCCTGCCCCACAGTGATTTACTTCTCTGCCGGCTGCCCTGGGCACTCGGAACATACTGCTGGGGAGGGTCGCATGACCGCTCTTGTCTTGTGGCTTCCCTTTGCTTCCCCATCAGAAAGCCATGATAAAGAGAATGCACTACAGTACTTGTATGAGGTGAATTGAAAAACACTATTTCTTTTATCATTTTTACAGTGCAAACATTTCTAATAAAAAATAATATAGTGAGCACTGCACACTTCGTATTCTGTGTTGTAATTGAAATCAATATATTTGAAAATGTAGAAAAACATCCAAAAATATTTAATAAATTTCAATTGGTATTCTATTCTTTAACAGTGCGATTAAAGCTGCGATTAATCGCGATTAATTTTTTTGAGTTAATTGTGCCAATTAACTGTGATTAAGTGACAGCCCTAATTCGCTATGATAAACTGAGGAATAGTGAAGCTCAGAAGGCTAACGGTGACTGGATCTTCCTGGAGGATTTAGAACAGGGATTTCTGCTGGGAAGGCGAGATACATGACCCTTTCCAGACCCCACTAAGCTCCTTCCAGCTGGCTGCTGAGAGCTCTCCATCCGCTTTCCTTGGTATGCTGGCTCAGCCAGCACTTCAGCCCCTCAGTTCACTGATGTATTCCAGACCTGCTTTGCACCTGGGACGTTGGCAGCTGCTCTGAAAAGAGAAAACACAACCCGTTGTGTAGCATAGGCAGCCACCCCATGCTCTGCTTTGTCATTCAGAGACAGGCTGCCTCCCAGGCCCAGAGCTGGAGTGAAGTAGCTACTCTCTTGGTCAGTGCACATTGTGTGTTCCCCTCAGTACCTGCTCCATAGAGGATACGAGCCTATGACAACTCTCGGTGTGAGAGGAAGGAAGGGCCAATGGTTAGGGCAGTAGCCTAGCAGTTGGGAGACCTGGGTTTAAGTCCTTGCTCTGCACAGACTTCCTGTGTGACCATGGGCAAGTCACTTAGCTTCTCTGTGCCTCAGTTGGGAATAGCACTGCCCTACTTCACAGGGGGTGGTGAGGCTCAATGTAGTAAAGACTGTGAGTGGATTGGATGTTACGGAGGGGGGGATGTAAATACCTAAGATACTGAGTCTCTTTAGCTCAAGCAGTGGAGACTCATGGTCTCAGCTTTGGAAGTTCCTGCTTCAGTCCCTGGTGTGTCAGCCAAGATGGTGCCTAGCAGTAGAGAGGTTTCAGGCAGTGAGCACTAGAGGTGAAGGGAGCAAGGTTGTCCACTTACTCATTAGCACTGGAGTCCTGTAGGGAGGGACGGTCCCTGGCCATTGAAGGCCTGAGGGATAATGACATTTCTTTGGCTGCTGATGTTGTAATGCTCCTGGAGAGAAGAGACAGGACTTGACTGCAATGAATAGGGGTGGTGGTTCTTAATTCTGGCAACTGGAGATACAGACCCCTGTCTCCCCAGCTCCGTGACTGCCCCTTCTCATAACAGCTATATTCCACCAGAGCAAATAAACCCTGGGCTAGTAGGGGATGCTCATGAATGCAGGAGACAGAAGTTTCATGGGAGCTGGATCTAGACTATGGAACTCACTACCACAAGGAAGAAGAATGATCATGGACCTCTTCATGTTAAGAACTAAATACAGACCTTATGTCTCTGACTTAGCTTTCCCTCAATTTCTTCTCACACATGCTCACAGACATAAACACACCCATTCACATGCACAAGCACACACAGATATGCAGTGCACCCACCCACTCACACACAGGTAAGTAACATACCCGCCCAGTCACATACACACATGCAATCCATACATGCTAGCAAAAAAGAATCCTATCAAGTGATTTCTCCCATAAGGTGGGAAGGAAGAACGACACAGAGAAAGATGATTATGGTTATTTTTAAATGCTTGGGAAGTGCTCAAGATACTACAATGCTGGGAATAGATCAGATTTGATAGGGGAATATTCACGGAAGATTCACTGCAGCCTGCATCCAGCTGTAACAGGGACACATCACCCTAAGAACTGACTGCCCCAAGGCAACAATAAACATCAGATTTGTTCATAACATTTGCCTTTTCTTTTGTAATCTCTGGTGCATATTTCCCTGTGGTTCCACCCTAATCACTTGGACACTGGGGCAGTGCATCCTTACATGAGACAGTTTGCATAATTCAGTGCTAACGTCACATCTTCCCCACAGGGCAAAGGCAAGAAACTTTTATTATAATTAATCATCTTTATTACGATTGTACTTAAGGGCAGGAGCGCCGCCAGCTTTTTCGGCGCCCTAGGCGGTGGAAGGTCCCGCCCCCGAAATACCGCCCCCCACAGCGGCGGCGGAAGGTCCCGCCCCCAAAATTCCACTGACGACCGGGGCGCCGGCGGCCCCCAAATAGTAGTGCCCTAGGCGACCGCCTAGGTCGCCTAATGGGTTGCGCCGGCCCTGCTTAAGGGCCAACCAAGAATGGGGACCCCATTGTGCTTGGTGCTGTACAAAGGGCTTACAATTTAAATGGACCANAGGGCCAAGCAAGAATGGGGACCCCATTGTGCTTGGTGCTGTACAAAGGGCTTACAATTTAAATGGACCAGTGTGATGGGGTGTCCATCCCACACAGGCCTGGAAGGGGAGGTGCCCAGGTAGGCCTATTAATAGCTCAGGTTGCACCTGAAGGAGAAGCCAGGGAGGGCTGTAACTTAACTGCTGAGGAGGAACAGGTGGGGCCTATATAAGCCAGGAAGCTGGCACCAGAGAGGGGGCAGCAGTCACCCCCTGGGAAGGGTTTGGAGCTGGTATTCCCAGAGCCAGGAGGGGAACCAGGAGTTGTTGGAAGCTGTTCTGGGAAGGAGCAGTCAGGGCTGGGAGAGGAAAGCCCAGAATGGCTGAGTTGAGGGTCCCTGGACTGGAACCTGGCATTATGGGGAGGCCCAGGTTCCCCTACTGGCCACTGGGGAAGTGGCACCATCAGGGCAGTGCTGGAGAAGACAGCCTGAGCCAGTTTGTGCAGAAGGATTTTGGGTAACTCCCAGAAGGGGAAACCATGTAGTGACCTGGCCGGAGGGGCCGAGTCACGAAGAGGAGGCTGCGGTTCTTGGAGCGAGTAGGGCCTCTGGGTGAGATGACGATGGGAGGGATGCTGCCAGAGGAGGCCACACCTAGCCAGAGCTAATTCTCAGGATAGCCAGGAGGAGGCGCCACCTGCCGTGAATGAACCCTGTGACAACCAGACAGACACGGGGTAGGGGAAAGGGGTAGAACACAGCAGTAAAGTCACCAATGCTATGACTGCAAATGGTATATTAGTGCCCTGATGAGTGGGTTGTTTTTTTTTTGAGGGGGAGTTAGAAGGGGATCAGCTACCTGAGAAAGAAAGGGGGCAAGGGAGCATGAGGTAAGATGGCAAGAGGAAGAGCTGTGGAGTGAAGCTGAGATGGAGATTGTGAGGGAGGGGGATAGGGAGGGTTTCTCTCTTGATTTGAAATGGAGTGGGTGGGGCGGCAGCAAGGATTTTAGTCTCGGCCAAGGGCAACAAAGGGTTAATCCATTCCTGCTGCACTAAGAGCAGGCTGGATATGGCTGACATGACTAAGTGGGGTGTGCATCAGAAGCTGTGTGGCGCAGGGCGCTCATTAGTCGGGTGGCACCTGTGCCCTCGTGCTGCCCTTGCCGGACTGACTTTGGCACCGCTTGCTCAGCCTGACGGGCCCATCCAGTTAGCGGCGGCGAATGGGAAGGAATGCTAATGCAATTAGCCAGGCAACAGCCAAACCCCGCCAGGGCTCCCCACTTGCATGTCGCCCTCTGCTCTGTGCACAGCTGGCTGCAGCCGCTCGGCACGGTAGAGGAGTGCATGTGCACACAAGGCCAGGGATGAGGCAATGCAGGGAGGCGGCCAAGCATGCTCCACGAGAAGGCAAGTTCAGCGTGTCTCTCACACACACAAACGGGAACAAGAACAGCCGCAGGGTTCGTCTGTGTCATGTCAATTTTTTTTCCATTAAAACCTGGCACTCCCTTGTATTTGAACACCTGTCACCGAGCTGGCCCACCACAGAGGAATCTACTCACCTTCCTTGTATTTTGTGACCCACCATGACCTGTAAATCCTGCCTCACCCGCAGACTTGGAGGGTGAAGGGCTGCTAATCCTTCCCCGTGGGACATGGTGTTCTCTCCATCCCAGCCTACAGGAATCTAGGGCCAGGTATTCAGCATGGCTTCTGACCCCACTCTGTGATGTGGGAACCTGCCATTCTGCCCCGCCAGCGTGCCAAAGGGTGACTGAGCCCCTTTAAGAAAGAGGGGCCCAGTTTGCCTGTGACTGAAGAGGCCTGGTGAGGGACTGGGTAGTACCTGGCGGGGTCAGGAGATTCTCAGGCATGGGAACTAGGAAGGGGGGAAATGAGCGACTTAGCCTAAACTGAGACACGGGGAGTACGAGGCAGGTTGCCATGGAGGGGCTTAAAAGGAAGAGCCCGGTTCAGGTGGAGGGAGACCTGTGGGGAGTTGTGCAGAGAGGAATTGTCTGGAGAGGGCTCCCTGGGAGAGCTGAGGATAGGAGACCAGCACGGGGGGGGAAGTCCTCGTCTGTTGACCGTCCTGAGCAGGAGAGACTGGTGAGCCAGGGCTGGATGGCTGGCAAGGACTGAGGGGAGGAGACCAGCAGAGGGGTAACTTGCTGTCTCGTTGGCCTGTGTTAGGAACGGTTATGAACTATGGGATAAATGGATGGTGGGCTTTGAAGGGCTGTTTTGCACTGTGCGGAGCAATAAACCGGCCCCAATTGGGGGAATATTGGACACAAGAACTTTTGGTGGCTCCCAGGCAGCTGGTTATTTTGGGACCTCAGCTCCCATGTAAAAATAAGTTGCTATCCTGCACAGGGAAAACCAAGTGTAATTGGTGCAGAGACTGAGTCTGCAGCCATCCTGCAACGACCGCTCTCAGAGGTGGGAACTGTCCTGTGCCTCTCATTGGCCACTTCAAAGACGGGGACCTCATGTTGTGGTCCGCCTATGGTCCTGGATTGCCTTGATCGCACAGCATGAAATTCACCTCTGGGCAGAGAGACAGCACAAAGCTTTCATCTGTGGCTGCAATATGCGGGGTGGAACTGGGGAAAGAGGGGCAGCTTTCCGGAGGGACCTACGGTGGTGTGGCACCAGAGGCTCAAGAGTGGAAGCTGGGCTCTGCTGCTACCGGTCAAACAGAGCCTCAGCATTTACTCCTGGCCTCTCACTTTGCTCAGTCAAAATCTATCGCCTTCAACTCTGTCCGCCTCCCACGTTCGTTATTGCCAGAGGAACAAGCCTCAGCTTGGCCCACCACCCAGGGAGAATTTCACCCAATTAAATTATCGCTTGATCTTTCCTAGGAGGGCTCATTTTAACAAGCAGGCTGTGCCCTAAACACAATAAAGCCCCCAAAAATAGACGAGATGGGCTATTCCAGGTTTAAGAACCAGTGCCAAGAAGCCTCTGCAGCTATCTACACCAAATCTGATTAAGAAAACATATTTTGAAGAGATCATATTTTCCCCAATCTAGTTATGAGCTGAATCTGTCTTGTTCTTTGGTTCATAAATTCTAATAGGCCTTATTTATGACCTGAAACATATTTGGCAAAGGGCAAGAAATAAAGAGAGGGCTAATATTCTATTGAGCCACATGTGGTGATTAGAAGCAATAAAGGATTGAAAACAAGGTGGGCCAGCTCTTCAGCTACTGTAGTTACGTGTGCCCAATAGCACATTTGATTGGGACCATGACCACTTAATTTAAGTCCTTGATTAAGCAAAATACTTAAGCACATGTTTATTTTTGAGCAAGGGATGCAGATTTTATGGGCCTATTTTTGTATTGCCAGTACTCAAAACAAAACTGTAAGTGCCTTGACTCGATATAGAACGAAAGTTCCTATAACACTCTGAGAGTTTGTTGGGCTGTGTCCTCTGTAGTAGACCTATTTTAATTAAAAGAAAAAACTGACTGTTCTTTTGCTGTGATCAGTGTTTTGTGTAGATCCTACACAAAAATATTGCTGTCTCCACTTGGTCTTTATTTTGCAACAGTAAAAGATGGTTCCTAGGGCTGCGCTGACATGAGTGATTACGCTGATCCAGAACAAGAAAGTAGTAAATAAAAAAGGAAGGCTGTGTTAAGCTGGGGGACTGTTTCAAACAGATGGAATGTGTGTTCTTGCAGCCCCAAGAAGCCCTCTGTGAGATCCCTGTTACGCTAGGTGCTGTACAAACACCCAGTAAGAAATAAAGAGCTTAGAGTCTAAATAGACAAGACAGCCACAGGGTGGGAGGGGAAACAACAGCAGTAAGTGACTTGCCATCACCGGTCAGAGAACACAGCAGCTCAGTGCCAGAGCCGGGAGCAAAAACACAGCCACTGGCCCTCACTGCATCTCCAATAGGAGCTATCGTTAGGACAGGACAGGGGTTTGCTTTCTGTTAGTGCTGGATTGTTACCTCCTGTCCATTTTACAATATGTTGTTTGGTCTGCTAAAAGTCCTAAACAAAGAGGCTTCCATCACTGCCTCTAGTGCAAAACCAATGGGCAGTCGGGGAATGAAACTCTGCTCTACTGGTGGCACGCAGTGGGTTACCTTCCATTTAACTAACCAGGATTAGCAATAGGGGAATGAGATCAAAGGTTGGCAAGTGAAAAAGGACCAAGTAATTGCAGGAATAAAGATATGGAGATTGTAGGAGGCTGTTACCAATCTGTGGGTATAATATAGAAATGGTAAGGACTCCGCCTACTCTAGATACGCCCTAGCTCAGCCAGGCGTTATGGAGTTAAAGCAGTCGGTGACATTCTATGGCCCGTGGAATGCAGGAGGTGAGACTAGATGATGATAATGGTCCCTTCTGGCCTTAAAAGCTATGGATGATTGTGATGAACATAAGAGCAGCAATACTGGGTCAGACCAAAGGTCCATCTAGCTCAGTATCCTGTCTTCCGACAGTGGCCAATGCCAGGTGCCCCAGAGGGAATGAACAGACAGGTTATCATCAAGTGATCTATCCCCTGTCACCCACTCCCAGCTTCTGGCAAACAGAGGCTAGGGACACCATTCCTGCCCATCCTGGTTGCATTTCCCCTCTCTGTCTGAGCCCAGCTGGGCTGGTTCGCTGAAGCAGGGTCTCGAAGGGTTTGTCTGCACTGCAGTCATGGGGTTGATTGCAGCTTGTGCAGACAGACCTGAGCTAGCTTTAATCTCTGTTGCCGAATTGGGTCCAGGGAGGTGTGTTGGGGAGGGGGCGGGTACAAGCCCACCTGGAACTTTGGGTAATTACCAGCATCACTAGCCTGCTCTGAAGCCCATGCTACTGCAGCTTCGCTGCTCCAGTACCTGAGCGAGCTGGATTAAAGCTAGCTCAGGTCTGTCTGTATGAGCTGTAATCACACCTGGTGACTGTGGTGTAGCCGTGTCCCCAGCAGCACCACCAGGAGATACAGCCAACATGCATGGCGTGCTGTCCCATTGGCGGGAACCAGGAGAAACAAAGCCACATCAGGCTGGAGAGCGCTCAACGTCTGCAAGTCTGATCAGGCCCCAGACACCATCCAAACCTGTTCCTTCTGCTCCGAGGAGGCATTTTTGTTGCTTTAAAAAAAGAAGAAAATACAAAGCCAGGTATTTAATTGCCCATTAATCAACGCTGCTGACATGGGAAGGGATGGCAGCCAGCAGATGCTGGCAAGGGGACCCAGAGGGTGTTTGAGTTGAGCCTGTTTTTTTATTTCTCTAAGCATTTGGATGCATGTCCTATGCAACAGGTGTCAGGGTGGGATGGGGTTAATGGCACAGGGAGGTTAAGCTGGTGCTGCCGAGATCCAAGAGCGATTTTCCCCTGCTCCAGACATCTGTGGTTGAGGGCTCTGATGGACTAGAGGGATTTGGAGGACAGCAGAGAGTCTGAGACGACATCGTGCTGCTTGTGTGGTCCAACAGAAATAAAATAATCGCAACAGCCAGCATGGCAGCTGGGTCTCCTGCTTTGAAAATAAACCCTAATTACACTCTGCCCACGCAGAGCTCTGTTGATTTCAGTGGTGCTCTTCACAGGTGCAGCAGAATTTACAGGAGTGGGGCCTTTCTGTGTTTTATTAGCTAGGAGCCTAAATTAGGGTTGCTAGGCATCCGGTCTTTGACTGGAACACCTGGTCAAAAAGGGACCCTAGCAGCTCCGGTCAGCATCGCTGACCGGGCCGTTAAAAGTCCGGTCAGCGTGGCTAAGGCAGGCGCCCTGCCTGCCCTGGTTCCACGCAGCTCCCGGGAGTGGCCAGCATGTCCCTGTGACCCCTAGGCACAGGGGCGGCCAAGGAAGCTCCGCATACTGCCCCCTGCCTCGAGTGCCAGCTCTGCAGCTCCCATTGGCCGGGAACCGCCTAGGGGCCAGACATACTGGCCGCTTCCATGAGCAGCGTGGAGCCAGGGCAGGCAGGGAGCCTGCCTTAGCCCCTCTGGACCTGGAACCACCTGAGGTAAGCGCCGCCTGGCTGGAGCCCGCACCCTGACCCTCCTGCCCCAGGTCGGAACCCCCTCCCACACCCTAACTCCCTCCCAGACCCCGCAGTCCCACCCACACCCCGACCCTCCTGCCCCAGTTTGGAACCCCCTCCCACATCCTAACTCCCTCCCAGACTCCGCACCCCCTCCAGCATCCCAACCCCCTGCCCTAGCCCAGTGAAAGTGAATGAGGGTGGGGGAGAGTGAGCAATGGAGGGAAGGGGGCAGGAGGGAGTGGTGGGTGTGGCCTTAGAGAAGGGGTGGGGTAGGGCAGGGCCTTGGAAAGGGGCAGGGCAAGGGGCGGCTAGGGTGTTCAGTTTTGTGCAATTAGAAAATTGGCAACCCTAGCCTAAATAGCTCTGAGGATTTGGGCCTAGGTATTTAGTATAGGCACAAGCAGATTCTGCTAGTATCTAATCTATAGTTAAAGTATAATAGTTCCTAACAAATACACGTTTTATTTCTATATCTGAAAATCTTTGCTATAATTCCTGTATAAGCTATATTTAAATTGCAAGGGGCAATTTAAATGGGTCCAAGTGCCTAAAAAAACCATACTGAGTTACCACAAACCTAATCAGAAAGGCAGTGTTAAACCTTGCAAGCAGAAAAATTGCTGTAGACCTATCAGAAGACTGGTTGGAAAATGAGGGGTGGGGAGGGAGGTTCTCCAGAAAACTTTGACTTTTTCTTAAAAGATCAAAACCCTCAAGATTCTTTTAAAAACCAAACAAACACTTTTTGGAAAATCTATTTATTTATTGGGAGTGGGGTGGGGGGGAATATAATTCTATTGTGCAAAACCCAGAAATGTTTGTTTTTTTCAGATGAACATTTTGGGGTTTTTTTTAATTCTATTTTTTTTGAAGAAAGTAGACAGTAAACCAATTTTCCATCAAAAAAGTTTTGAGGGAAAATTTCACTAGTCAAACCTGCCAGCATTTTAAAGAGACATTTGGAGAGAAAACTAGGGACATGCTTATAAAGGTAGCTGAAATTAAAGATGGGTGTGAACCAGCACCCAAGATTCAAAATCCTTCCTGATCTCAGCTAGTGAACAGTTTATACCCTGAAGCATGAGGACTCAAAAAAGTCTTTCTAATTGCTATTCCCGCTGGCTATAACTGCAGATGCTATATTTATTTCTGAGTGCCTAACCTTGGTTTTAAAAAAATCGTACAATTTGTCTCAACCATATCCTCCAGCAGTGGGTTCCATAAGATACTTATACATTACATACAGAAATATTTATTTACAATTATTGCATTGTAAAACCCTTGTTGGCCTTTCCTGTGACATTCATTGTTTTATATACCTTGAGAAAGATCCTCAGCTGGTGTAAATTGTCATTAGTCCACACTGGAGTGATGGCAATTTACTGTAGCTGAAGATCTGACCTCTCTAGTATATTTCCTCTTGCACTTTTCCTGTCCACCCCTCCAACGCATCATCAGAGATCTACAACCCATCCTGGACAATGATCCCACACTTTCACACACCTTGGGTGGCAGGCCAGTCCTCGCCCACAGACAACCGGCTAACCTGAAGCACATGCTCACCCATAACTGCACACCGCACCAAAGTAACTCTAACTCAGGAACCAATCCATGCAACATACCTCGATGCCCACTCTGCCCCCATATCTACACCAGCGACACCATCACAGGACCTAACCAGATCAGCCACACCATCACTGGTTCATTCACCTGCACATCCACCAATGTAATATACGCCATCATATGCCAGCAACGCCCCTCTGCTATGTACATAGGCCAAACTGGACAGTCTCTAAGGAAAAGGATAAATGGACACAAATCAGATATTAGGAATGGCAATATACAAACACCTGTAGGAGAACTCTTCAACCTCCCTGGACACACAATAGCAGATGTTAAGGTCACCATCCTGCAGCAAAAAAACTTCAGGACCAGACTTCAAAGAGAAACTGCTGAGCTTCAGTTCATCTGCAAATTTGACACCATCAGCTCAGGATTAAACAAAGACTATGAATGCCTTGCCAACTACAGAACCAGTTTCTCCTCCCTTGGTTTTCACACCTCTACTGCTAGAACAGGGCCTCACCCTCCCTGATTGAACTAAACTCGTTATCTCTAGCTTGCTTCTTGCTTGCATATATATACCTGCCCCTGGAGATTTCCACTACTTGCATCCGAAGAAGTGGGTATTCACCCACGAAAGCTCATGCTGCAAAACCTCTGTTAGTCTATAAGGTGCCACAGGATTCTTTGCTGCTTTTACAGATCCAGACTAACACGGCTACCCCTCTGATACTGTCCATATTAAAGCATTCTAGCTTTTAAAATCCCCCCACATACAAAATTCCCTTCCAGCAGATGTCTGTGTATGGATCTGCCTTAGGAGCATGTTTGCAGTGTTGTAGCTGTGTCGGCCACAGGATATAAGAGAGACAAGGTGGGTGAGGTAATGTCTTTTATTGGACCGACATCTGTTGGTGAGAGAGACATGCTTTCGAACCACACAGAGCTCTTCTTTAGGTCTTGGAAAGATACTCAGGGTGTCACACAGCTAAATACAAGGTGAAACAGATTGTTTAGCATAAGTAGTTAACACACATTTCAAGGTGAAGTGGCCCATTAACACACCACTAGTCATAGGGGGGAAAGGGAAATGCCAATGCCTGCAATAATTATCATTAGCTTTCTTCCTTGGTCATTTCTTTTTCTTCCCTCTTTATTTTTTAAGATGAGGTGACCAAACTGAGGTGGGATTTAAGATACAGAAGAAGCTGTGAGGTTTGGAAAGGGAAAAAAAAAATTACTCCAATATCATGCAAATTATTTTGTATCTGAAATATATATGTACTATGTTACTTATATAAAATATTTTTGTTATATTACTCTATTATAATGACCTGTCTGTCTATCATCTAAAATCAAGGCTCTGCCTCCTAGAGCTGGTTGAAAATGGAGAGGAAAACAATTTTTCTGCAAACATTTTTTTTTCCTGTGGCTTTTGTTATTGTCAGAATGAAATTCTGATTTAAAATTTTGCAAACTTTGAAACATGTCCATCAGTGTTTCAGAACCGCTGAAGCAATTACTGAATGAAGTGGATTTGAGTGGATCAAATAATTAAATTCTTTGCTTCAATGAAACTAACTAATTTTGGGGTTTTCTCACCAAAACAAAAAACTGAAAAAAAAAATTAATTTAGGTCAAGCAAAACACTTTGAATGTCAGTTCAAATTGACATTTTCAAAACAAAATGTCTAAAGTGTTTGTTTAGAAAATGTCAAAACAAAATGTTTAGAAACGTCTGCATTGTTTGTTCGTCTCTTTTTTTCTAGGCAAAGCTATTTCCCAAACTCGACCTGAATTTGAAAATATGCAAGTAGTTTTGGTGCCCTGAAAAATGCAGGGGGGGAATCGCCCAGCTCCAGTATGGATATGGTTACTGAAACATGATGCAACCATCATACATATGAAGGTGCTGGTGAGCACACTTCTGACACCATATTCAGTGTTTAAGCATAAAAAGAGAGCAAGCCAAGACAGTGCAACATTCAGGGGCTTTCTTCTTTCCTCTACATATATAGTCCTCTCGCAGTAAGCACTGCCTGTGAAAGTCCAGTTCTGAGTTCCTAGACATGATCTTTATACATGATCATGTTAGAATGCCCTCTGTTGGGAACCTACAAGCAGCTCCAGTTGCTTTCTGAACGTTCTAACTTTGTGGTGTAGAAGGTCTACAGAGACCCTGGATCAAACTACAGTCTGGAGAAGTCCATTACACTACAGCACAGATTTTGCAACAGCTATATTTGCAGCAGGTAAATACAAGAATGCTGGTTTGTTTTTAAGGTGGGGCTGGGAGGCGGAGATACTCTGAGAAAGGCAGACTAAGACTGTGATTACAAAATACAGCCCAACTCCATCGCAGTGGCAACAGTGTGTTTGTATTAATTTAGGTGGAATAAAGGGCCCAAGAATCAGTGTTAACATGACCCTTTCACTGTCAACATTAAACACTGTTAAACAAGACTTGGGGTTTGGTATACAGAAACCTCAGCCTGCTTATTACCATGGCAAACACACCTTAAGCACCTTTTTAACCTTTTGTTAAGGATACTGAAAAACAAGTGAAGCATATGCAATATGGAGTGTTAAGGCCTTAATTTTAACAACATTCCTTGTTTCCTTTCCCTTTTAGTTGGAGAGAGTTTTTTAGAAGGAAAAACCTCCCGGGTTGACAGTTTTTTAGATGGTATTAAAGGGGGTAATAATTGTCCTTTTTGGGGAAAAGAGAAAAAGTTAGTGGAGGTAGAGCTGGCCTGGTTGAAGTTAGGGGTAGAGCTGGCCTGGTTGAAGTCCAACCTTGTTCCCTCTAGGATGAAAAGTGCAGCTTCTGTCTCTGGCATTGCCTCTCACTTTCCAGCTCACTACTGGAAAAACACAGGCCCAGCCCACACTCTGATCAGCTGCTCTGAGACCTGGCAAACTTGTACCAGCATCGGGCTGTTTAGGTTATTGCACTGAGCTGCCTCTTTCTGGTCACAGGCTTACAGCAGTGTTGCAAAATATACAGACTTGGCCAGCTGAGCCAGACTCTTATTAAACAGAAAGCAAAAGGTGAGGGATAGGAAAGAGACGAAATAAAGTGTGGAAGGAAAAAGACACACTGGAGTGGGAGGCAGTCTCATACCCCTGCTGCTGGTCAGGATTTAGCCAAAGGGTGATGTCGCTTGGGTCCCTTTCTTTGGCCTGGCCAGGACATTTTTCAGGAGTAGGATGAAGATGGTCCGGGCTCCCAGGAGATGGTGGGGGTAGCAGCCAGGATGGTGAAGCTCATTCCTTCTCCTTTTCTTGTCTTTTAGTGAGCCAACGTCGCAGAAGGCAGCCCCCCCCCCCCAGTCTCTTTGTGAGGATCTCAAAAGGGAGTGATCCCTTAATTAGGCCTCATTTCCAACATACTGATTTTGGTTCGCTGATTTCCAGTCCCACACTTTTCTTGATTCCCAGGCACAATCTTTGCTCAGGAGGCCTCTTTGTTTGGACTAATCCAGTCTTTCGGTCTTATTTTTGCACCTTTTCCCGTCGCCATCCCTCGCTGTAGGTTATTCGCACTTTATAAACTTTCACTCACTTTTACAGGTGAGTGCACAACGAGGGAAAAGGGAGAGGCCCAGTTAGTCCACTGCCTCCCACGTGGGACTGAGAAGGGAATCTGAAGAAAGGGGCAGTAAAGGGGTTAAGGATACTTGATATGCCTCTCAATGCTACCGTTAGTGGTTGCAAAGTCCTCTGAGATCTGTGGGGTCTGGAGAAGGGCCAAGTAACATTAAGTAACTAATTTATCTATTCATTAATTAGAAATAAAAATTTTTTTCTTCCAATTGAGGGCTGGTGCCTGCTGCCAGCTGGACAGCCCAGAGTGCTGAAATCCTTGCTGTTCCCACAGCTCAGGGGCTAATGGCCTATCACTGAGCAAGCTCGCTCAACATGCCAGTGCCATCCCACACTCCCAGGGATGCACAACTCACAGATTTACACAAAGCTGGGAGGAGGGTGGGGAAGTAGGTCAGGAGTGAATTAGCCTATGATAGTGGAGCAGTGGGGGAGGGGAAGATGCCCACCCATAAAGCTTTCAGGAATCTAGGTTGATGAACCAAGTTGTTCCTGTGCATGATACTACCAGCCCTTTGCCTTAGTGAGTTGCACGGCTCCCACTGATTGAGCTGTGGGAAAGCACAATTCCCCAAACAAAAGTGACGCAAACTGTTTGCAAAGATTAAACCTGGTAGTAAATAAATGGGTGTTGGGAAAATGACTTGGTGCGTGCAGAGTCATGCAGCCACAAAAGCACTCACATGCACACCCATGCCCACAAATGCACTCACACATCTACACACACACACAAATGCACCCACACCCACAAATGCACTCGTGTATACACACACACACACGCACGCACCTGTGCAGACATCTCACAAAAACATCCAGATGCATGCATGCACATACTCCCAACTGCACTTGTCCACATCAACACAAATGCACGCACACACTCACAGGCATGTGCACACGCAAACGCACACATGCATGTACTCACATATACATGCAAATGCGCACACATTCATTCACACACGCCCGCATCTGTATCACTTCAATATCTCAGTTCAAAAATAGACCTGGAGTACGGCCAAGGAGCTACCGAGTACAAGGAAATAATGATGTTTTGCAACCCTTGGCTGCCACTCTGATCGGGTTTGCATGCATGGCATGTCCTCTACAGTGCAGAGTGAAAATCAGCCTGACACAAGAACTCAGGTCAGGACTTATGAAAAACAAAGAGAAGAAGCAATGAGGAAACCAGGGATGGGCCTGAACAGCAGCATTTGGATCTGAATCAAGATCCAAAAGTTCAGGGGGCTTGGCTTCAAGGTTCTCAATCCACTCTCTGAGCCAAATCCCTTTGGTGGCTCCTGCTGGGATGGTGCATCTCTGCCTCCTCTACCATGGGGCGGTGGCTTTATAGCCCTCATCTAGTTCTTCATGGGGAACTGAATTGCAGAATGGTGGTTATAATGTGCAATGCCATCAGCCCATACAGATGACGTGCACTGCCCTGCACTCAACCTGACAGAACAGCAACGGAGCCCTGAGGCTGTGCCGCCACCAGGGCCGGCTGGGGTGGGATGCTGCTTGCTCCATACTCTGAATTCCCCATCACATGACTTGGGGGAACAGCATGTACAACAGGCACTCGTGAGTTTCTGAGAACCCAGACTGCTGTTGTCGACTGCTGTGCTTCACCCTAGCAATAGTGTTCTCAGATTGCTGTGGCAGAGAGGTGAAATCTACATGTACACACCACCTCTACCAGGAAAACTACACTACAGGGAGCCAAGCTCATCCTTGGTGTAACTCCATTCCATGGGCCTGATCTAGGGCCTCATCCTTGACTGGTGTGAATCAGCATAGAGCCATTGCTGCACTGATTACGCCTGCTGAGTCGTCAGAGAGTTTAAGGCCTGACTTGCTCTATTTCACAGATCCCAGCACTCGCACACTAAGTCCCGCAGCTGAAATTAGACCAAAGTGTTCCAGCCCAGAGGAGACTTGACTATTACCTGCCACTGGCTGAGAATAGGAGGGACCGAGGGGCACTGGTGCCCCAGGCCCCTGCAAGGCAGGGAAACCATGAAGTGAGATATACCAGATAATCCTGGCAGATGGCCTGCACGCCCCACTGCAGGGGAAGGTGAAAACTCTGAGGGTTGCTGCCAATCTTCCCTGGTGGGGGGAGGAGGGGGAAGAATTGCTTCCCGATCCCACATGTGGCTATCACTTAGATCATAAGAATGTGAGCAAGGAGATGCCTCTATCGATCTCCATTGTCCACCAGAGAAGAAGAGTTCCCACTGCTCAAGGAGATCAAGCAATGATTAAGCAAAAAATAAACAAGCTTCAAATATCAGCTCTCTCTGTTGTGTACACCAGGGTGGCCCGGGCTGATGTGGCGTGTAACTGGCAATCTGATGGCCCGATCCTTAAAGCATGCAAGTGCTCAGTGGTGATGAGGTAGCAGTGAGAACCCTGGGTGCTAAGCTCCCTGGAAATCACTGATACTGCTCCATGAGTGAGGTTGCAGCTATATGGTTTCTACTAAAATGCTAAGCTAGTGTGTGCAGCTGCTGGGTTTGGTTAACAACTGAAATGCTCTTAAAGGAAAATTCAGAGCAACCACTTTAAAGGTGCCATTCTAAGGCAAAAAACAGGAGGAGGGCGGTGGATGTTGCTTCCTTATGCTGCGTAAAGAAGGCCTGACAATGTTTTGTTTTCTGTGTGTATTTTTAGCTGCTTAGCAAGCTAGGGAACATCCAGTCTCCTCTTCCCTCTGGAGTGGGAGTTTTTCTAACCCTCTGTTGAAGGGGTGGGTTGGTGTGCGTGTGTTTGAATCTTTCACAGAGAAATATTTTCTCCCACGTGTTTGTCAGGCATTGGTGTTAACAAAGAAGGAGAATTTTAAACTGATGCCAAAAATCACTTCCTGGCTCAGCTTTCAATGCCTTGGTACTGTGGTGTCCTAACCCGATCACACAAAGGCCTCCAACTCAAACAGCATGGGCAAGACCCAGCATTTCTCTACTGCATAAACAAAAGGAAAACTACGCTCCTCCTTTCTCGATCATAGAGAAACAAAGAATACAGAGGCATAAACCCATATTTTCCCCTCTTTGAAGGTCACTGGAAGGGCGGGCTGTTGGGTATGTTAGGCCCAGAGCCTCAAAGGTATTTAGGAGCCTACAGGAGTTAGACACCTAAATACCTTTGAGGATCTGGGTGCATGAATTCCCAAATCATCTCTGCTTCTTGACCAGCAGGGAAGTTAAACAGGTTGACGCAGGCACTCTCACGCCCAAGCCTCCGGCACCTGCTGCTTGTTCCTGAAAGTGTTTATGTTTGATAACATCATCGCTTCAGTGACACAGTGACAGTGCTGGCTAAGAATAGTAGCTGCAGTTATCTAACAAGGGCAGGACTTAAATGGGTTATTTATAGAGTGGGTCAGGAAAGACTCCCCCCTCCCCCCGCCCAGGAAATGTTCAGTTTTTGGCAGTTATAACCTAAAATTTCCTGGGTTTTTGTTTAAAAAAAACCAAAACAAAAGTAAAATGAAGTTTAAAAAAACCAGATTTTTTTCCCTCACAAAAATTTCCATGTTGTCAAAAAAAAAAAGGTGGAAAAATTTCAGCCAGGTCTAGTGCCTTATTTTTTTCTCCAGAATTAAATAACAATAAAAGATGCACATATCAAAACCTGTAGGTGCCCTAGCAATTAATAATTTGCAAACAAAACAATGACCACCCTGCAGAAAAACATAATCATGCAGAAGTACTGAATGAACTCTGCCAGCCAATAAACCAGCCCCCTCAGGCACTTCCCTCAAAACCCTCTCAAACACAGGGCTTATCAATGGCACAACTGAATACATGTTAGTAGTTTTAAGTTTTTGATGACTCACTTGATGCTGGGCATCATCTGAGAGAGGATGCCAGCTCTCTCTCTCTACTGATCACCCCCATAGCTGACATCTGTAATTGTACCATTGCTCTGTGGCTGGTTAATTCTTCTCTCGCTCTGAATTTGGGAGTGTCCATTGGCAGAGGAGGGTATGAAGATGCCTCTTCATTGAGTTGCTCTGGTACCCATCTCATTCAGGGCCGGTGCAAGGATATTTTGCACCCTAGGCGAAACTTCCACCTTGCACCCCCCGCCCCCTTGCACATCAGTTCATTGAGGGACAAATCCCAACAAGCCTTTATAGACCCCAGGGGCCAGCCTGCCCAGGGGCTGCTCCCCAGACCAGGTTCCCCCCTCCCCACCCCCTGAACTCCCCTGGAGGGTGCACAACCCTCCCGTGAGCCCTCCCCACCCCACCCCGGCGGCTCCTGCCCCGAGTCCACTCATTGGCTTTGCCGGGCTTCGGCCACTGCAGCAGCTCGGCAGGGAGAAGCCGCCTTCCGGAGGCACCGGAGAGCCAGAGCGTCGGCTTGCAGCAGCGGTGAGCCACAGCCATGGAGGAGTCCGCGCGGCGCAGGGGGGCAGCAGCCCTGCAAAGGCGGCAGCGCCGCTAGCGGGGAGCAGCCGCACCCCTTGCCCCTCCTGCCCAGGCTGCAGCCAGGCGCCCCCCCGAGGGCTCCTGCAGTGGATGCATGTGGGCAGAGGACCCCGTGCATCCCCCGGCTCCTTCCTCGCCGCGCTCAGGCTCTGCGGCTCCCGGGAGTGTGAGCTGCTGCCGTTGCTGCCCCTCCCAGAGCAGGCTCAGGGCCCCGCGCCCCGGCAGTGGCTCACATGCCTGGGAGCTGCAGACCCCAAGCACAGCGAGGGGGGAGCTGGGGGGCGCACGGGGGCCTCTGCCTGCATGCATCTGCTGCAGCCTGCAGGATCCCCCGGGGAGGGTGCTGGGCCGCAGCCTGGGCAGGAAGGGCAAGGGGCGCAGCTGCTCCCCGCTAGCAGCGCCACCGCCTTTGCAGGGCTCCTGCCCCCCTGTGCCGCGCCAGCTCCTCCATGGCTGGGGCTCGCCGCCCCCACAAGCCGACGCTCTGGCTCTCCGGTGCCTCCGGAAGGCAGCTCCTCCCTGCCGAGCCAGGGCACTGCTTTTTGGCGCCCCTAGGGCCGTCCTTAGGATTTATGGGGCCCTATGCAGTATTATTAAACTGGTGCCCCTATGCCCGATGGCAGCCTGAGCTTGCAGCCCGGCGGGGGCGGAGGGACAAAGCAGAAAGAATAACAAGACACCCGGCCCGCCTCACGGTGGCGTAGAGTCACAGTTCCCCGCAGAGACCCCTGTACCCTCTCCCTCACGCAGAATGGACATGCAGAAGGTACCTAATTAAAAGCACTAAACTTAGGAATAAAAAATGTCAGTCACAGGTTTTTTTATATGCCCTGAAGTTTGTTAGACATTTATTTGCAAAAACTTTGTAGTAAGGGTGAGTAAGCTGTCTTGCTGAATACAACATTAAATATTATGGAATACATGATGCAGCTCTTCTCTGTTTTACATTTTCTTAATCAGTATTTCTAAGCTGATTTTATATTTTAAATGGACTCTTAAACCTTCATAAAGTAATCATTCCAGATTACTACATATTTAACTCACTGAAACAGACATTATTTTAAATTAATCAGTTACAGAGGTTTAGTGTGTTCATAACAATGTTCATTGCTTTTAGAAAAAGGGAACACTAATTTACTGTGTGTGATCTCCATAACAATACACATGTTTATGAAATGTCACCAACTTTAAAAAATATGTTTCCAAAGATTTTAGGCATAACAAAGGATTTTATATCTTACTAAGGTACTGATTTTGCTTAAAACTAGTTCATCAGATAGTCAGAAGTAAAGAAAGGGAAACTCTTTGTCCAGCTATCTGGAAGCAAAGGGCTGTTGTCCGTTTAAGGGCTCTCTTCAATGGGGGTGGGGGGAGAGGGGGTGAAGGGAGAAATGGATGAACAGAAAGGACTGGAAGACTTTGGAAGTAAGTTTTTTTACTATAGTAATTAAAATGTGTATTTTAGATAAGGGAGGTCTTTTGAAGGATTTATTTAAAAAAACATATGTCTGAAGATCCAAACATTTAAGGCTAAAGATGATTGTGCATCTAAAAATCTATGCAAGGATTTTGTTAGAGATGTGATTTTATAATCTTCACCAACTCACTAATGAAATATTTTTAAAGCAAATTTTAAACTAAGATCCTGTAGACTGACATGTCCTGAGTAAATATGAGGCAAATGCCTGTTAAGTGGCTTCATTACCCCTTGAATGGCTCTTTAACAGTTTCAGTGTTGTGCTAATAGGTCTGGCAGGCTGGAGGCTTTTTCTCTTTTAACTACTAGATCCCCTTCCCAGGAAGACTCGGAGCCTGCAGGAAGGGTCAGAACAGGGATAGGAAAACCAGAAGGGTGGACACTAAGACCCAGTGGGCGCCCCTAACCACTTGGCGCCCTAGGCGACCGCCTAGTTCGCCTAGTGGTTGCACCGGCCCTGATCTCATTGTGGCGGCTCAACTGGAAGCAAGAGCGTGACCATCCATTCCACCAGGAGGAGGGTGCTGGATGGGGAGGCCCTCTGTGACTGTAGGGCCTATCTCTGCTCCTCCCTTGGTTCACACATCTGGGCAGAGTTCCTCTGGGCCAGAGGCTCCCTAGACGCCTTTGAGGCGCAGTGGGCACTGTCTGGGGTTCTCTGCTTGGTGTCCTCTGGCTCCCTGATGTTGAACCTGTGACCCTCACTCCTGTCCCTGTCTTCTCATTAGTTGTCCCCCATAACTGCTAAAGGCCTGGATTCAGTAGCTCCTCCCCTTAGGCTGGGGGAGGGGCCTTAAGGTGTGGGTGGGCTTGTGACCGCCCACCTCCCGGAACTCAATAGGTGCTTAAACCTAGGCATATGCTTAAGCACCCTGCTGAATCAGGGCCTATCAACTCCACCTGTGAGGTTGCAGCTAACATGTAAACTGACTCATTGGCTCTGTGGTCATGGTCTGACCCTTCAGGCTTTATTTATCCGTAAGAGGAAATGCTCTAATGGTTAGAGCAGCAAACAGGGAATCAAGAGTGAGCTCCTCCCCTTGCTCTGGCCCCTTTACGCTGGGTAAAAGGGCTTGAATGATGCAAAGGGGCCTTACCCAGCTGGGGGAGGATGGAGCCCAGATGTAGGGGGTGTGTTGGCCAGCGTGAGGTTGGGGATAGAAGAGGGTGGAAACATTCTGGGAAGTCCTGCAGCCAATTGGGCAGCCCAGTGGGTCTGGTAACTAAGACAGTCCCCCAGGTCTGTAAATTACACCAGCGATCACAGAGCAGCCCAGGCTTGGGAAGACACAGCGTCTGGCTTAAAGTCACCATATCCTATGCCTGCCCTTGAGCTGTGATTTCTGTGTTGTACCACTAAGGGGTACCACTTCCAGGGCTCCTGGGTTCTTTTCCTAGGTTTGCCAATTGTTTGCTGTTGTGTTCTTGGGGAAGGTCACTTAATAATTGAAGCCTCAGTTTTCTCCTATGTAAACTGGGTGTAAGTAATATTTACGTTCTTTACTGGGATCTGGTGAGGTTTAATTAGGTAATGTCTGTAGAGCTCTTTGCTGTATTTGAATGGCATGTACTGGCAGATTCACCAGGAATAACTAGACAATAGAATTATCTATGAAAAGCAGGGAAAGGGTGTTTGTTATTCCTTGGCATAAGATCTCACCCAAGCCACATCATTACTGCACTGGTAAGAATCCATTTGCCGTTCATTTGGTAGCAGTGTCCACTCATTGCACAGTCCAACGCTAACCAGAAGCCTCTCAAATAACTGGCTAATTGTTCTTGCACCATTTGCTCTAATCACACCGCAAACTTGTTTGCTAATCATGTTGGAGGGGCTGGAACCCATTTGAAGTCTCAGAGCAGGATTGGTGGCTGGAGTGGAGCACAGAGGGTTCCAGGTAGCTGGGGAAATGTGTTGTCTGGGGAGATGGTAGAGATATTGATTCCTTGTACTCCTCCAGCTGTCTGTATCCATCCATTGTCTCTTGTCTTATATTTTGAGTGTGAGCTCTTGGGGCGGGGACTGTCTCTTTGTTCTGTGATTGTACAGCGCCTAGCGCCAGGGGGTCCCGAGCGATAAGAAGAGCTCTTAGACTTTACTGCAATTCAAATACAATCCAGCAGATTTCACCCCGGTGCAGGGTCCCCATTAGAGGGTTGAACTTGCAGAGCGTGTGACTTTCACTTTAGTGCAATTGGTGCAGAAGCTGGGGCACTGTTGGTTCACAAACAGCTACTCCCCTGCCAATGGGACTCTCTCCTGGCATGGGCTGCACTGAGCATATAACTCTTTGCAAGGGCAGCATGTCTAGCCTGGAAGGCTCACCGCCCCCATAATAACCCACTGTGGAAATTCCTTGCAGCCGTGAATCTCAAGGTCCTTTCCAAAGCTGGGTTCCCCTAGTGGGAGCAGAGAACCCACAGTATGTTGATGGCTATATCCCAGCATCCCCTGCTGCACACAATGCTGCTTGAGGCCTCTTCATTTCTATGCAAGATCCCTTTAGTCCTGGTCACATATCTCTTATATGCCAAGAGTCCTGCATAGCCATCAGCACTTCAGCTCAGCATGTCAAGGGAGGACCCGGAGTTCTGGGTGAAACATATATTAAAGGCACAGTGTGGTGTTTTTTTTAAAGAAGAACATTTTATTTATTTATAATTTATATGAGGATGATCATAGTGATTGATCATGTCAATTGCCTGCCAGGGCACTGGGTAATATAAGCAGTTAATACACACAATAAAAATATCAATGACAATAAGTAAATAATAATGCATCTGTCAATGAACTAAGACGTTGGAGGGGTTGGGTAGATGGGAGGAGTGGAGAAGGGCAAGGTTGTATGGAGGAGGGCTGAGGGTGAACATATGAAAGAACTGTCTTGCCAATGTGATGGTAGCAGGTGTTTTTGAGCAGTAGAACTGGATGGGCTGAGGGGAATCAGCTGTTGGTGGGATTAAGTCTGCACCCAGCCAAAGGAAAGGTTTGATGGCCTGCAGATTGGGGCCATGCTGATGGATGGTGTCAGGAATCAGGGCCTTCAGCAGACCCAGTCTGGGTGACCCACGGCACTCAGCTGGCTTACAGTACGCTGCCTGATTGTCAGGAAGGGTCCGCAGACCAACTCTTAAGCCCAGGAGAAGCAGCAGTTTGGCAGCCTCTCAAACCACTTGCCCATGGCTATGATTGCTCCTGCCCTATACCCAGCCTCGCTTCACTCCGCTCCAGGTAACCAGGCTCTGACCCTCAGCTTCAATTCCTGACTTGGGCTCTGGCACCTGCTTCTGACCCTGGGCTCCTATTTCTGTCTATTGGCTCTTGCTCCAGATGCTAGGCAACACCTGCATCCTGGTCACTGAGATGGGATCCCCATTGGGTGTCATGGATCCCTGTTTTGACTTGAGCTAGGGAGGGTGCTAGGAAGGGGCTGGATTATCAGCATAGCTCCATGGACTTCAACACTGATCTACAGCGGCCGAGGAGCTGATCTTTAAATCCATGGAGCTTAGATGACACTTTAGAACAGCGTTCCCCCTGGCAAAGGAGCATGGCGCTGTCTCTGGTGATGCAGGAGTTAAACCAGGTTTCTTTGAACTGGCCAGTTCCCTGTCAGCTGCTGATTTACTCCCTAGGAGCTTTGTGTGGTGTGAAGTAAAGCGATTACAAAGTCCCGTGGATCTAACTCTCTGTGTCCAGGGAAACCCCAGTTCTACAGACACTGATGTAATGTAACTTCCCTTCTGTCTGTAATGCTGTCCTGCCTTAGTCTTATGTAAACCTATTATATTTTCCCTGATAGGCCACAGCCCTGACTTTAGGACAAATTTAGCTGGCTCCCTGGGCTTTCATAAAATCAAGGTTTCCCTGGATCTTCAGTTGCTGCAAAGACATGGGAGCTTTTCCTATAAGTCAAATGCAATATTATTATATATTTGGGCAGTTAAGTGCAAAGGTGTATATGTTTATACAGCAGGATGGATAGGACTTTTCATAGCAATCCAGGCATTTATAACTTAGAGGCTGGGTTATCTGTCTTCTACGTCCCTTTATTTCACTAATGAGTGTGGAACCAATCCCCAGAAAATGCTCCCAGGATCAGCTGTATGCTGCCTCTGGTCTGGGACTTGTGCCAGGGCAGTGGGGACCAGGAGCAGGAAGGGTGAGTGGGTGGCTGAAGCACTCTACTTTCTGGCTGTACTCTGTGTCCCCTGGCCCCCAGGAGGGGTATCTCACAGCCCCAGAGAATTTCCAGGTGATACCAAATTCTGATTTCCTTGCTTTTGTTGCCATGTTGCATTAGTAGAACCCACTTCTTGTGCCGTAGCCGCCAACTGTGCCCTGCTGCCGTAGAAATCAATGGTACCCCTTCCCCCCCGACTTCAGTGGGAGCAGGCTGGAGTTCTTAAGGTTCAATCCTGCTGTGTACTGAGCACCCACCGTTCCTCCTGAATGTTGCAGGAGTTGAGGGCGTTCAGCACCTCTCAGGATCAGGCCTTTCACGCTGTCCAGTGGAGAGGTTTGACAGCTTCGCAGGCAAGTCACGTAACGCCTCCGGCAATGGGCACAGGCAGCAGGCTGTGAATTGGAAACCCCATTCGCACACCAGGGCTAGAGGAGCACAGGAGTGTCAGTCCCTTCTGCTCAGTGCATCACAGCTGCCAGCTCCCTGGGGCTGTGCTAGCAATGGCTTACGTTCCTAAAGCTCATGCATCAGGGTTTCAGTCGGCCAACTGCAGGGGTCAGGAAGGGATTTCCCTCCCCTGCTCCAAAGAATTCTGGGAAGGCTTTTTAATGCCTTTCCTCTGAAGTGAGGGGTGGCCATGGCTGGAGATGGGACAGTGGGTGGGGAGGTCCAGGGCTCAGAGTGGGCACTGAGCATGCTCTCCCTCAGGGGCTTGGCTGGCTGGTTCTTGCTCATATGCTCAGGGTCTGACTGATCACCATAGGTTGGGTGGGGAAGGAATTTATCCCCAGGTCAGATTGGCAGTGACCTTGGGGGTCTTTCGCCTTCCTCTGCAGTGTGTGGGTGCGGCTCACTTGCTGGGATTATCTGGTATATTGCACTTCATCATTTCCCTGCCATTGTGGGGGCCTCGGGCATGGAGCCCCTCGGTCCCTCCTTTGTTCTTCCTGTGGCATGTAACAGGCTAGCTTCCTGGGGCCTGGAACACTTTGGTCTCATTTCAGCTGTCGGGTTTAGTGTGTGGGTGCTGGGTGGTTGGGATCTGTGATAGATGGGAGATCAGGCTAGAGGATCTGGTGATTCCTTCTGGCCTTAAACTCAGACTCAAGGGGTTAAATAAATTATCTTTAATCCCCACTTTGTTGTTAGTCTATAGCAGGGGTTCTCAAACTTCATGGCCCCGTGACCCCCTTCTGACAACAAAAATTACTTCACGACTCCAGGATGGGGGCCTGAAGCCTGAGCCCACCCATGCCCCACTTCCCTGAGTTGGGGGGCCAAAGCCCAAGCCCCACCACTCTGGGCAGGGGGGCCAAAGCAGAAGCTCAAGAGCTTCAGCCCCAGGCAGGAGGCCTGCAACCTGAGCCCTGCCACCCAGGGCTGAAGCCCTCGGGCTTTGGCTTTGGCCCTGGACAGTGGGTCTCGGGCTTCAGCCCCAGGCCCCACCAAGTCTAAGCCAGCCCTGGTGACCCCATTCAAAAGGGGTCGCGACCCACTTTGGGGTCTTGACCCACAGTTTGAGAACCGCTGGTCTATAGTATGAAAAATGATGTAATTAGCTGGCTAATGCAGCATCCCGCCCTCCTCTGTACCTAGCCCAGGGATTCTTTGTAAAGTGAAGTGTTACGGGCACTCAAGGCTCCAGATTCACAGTGCTGGAGTCTGAAGGTCACTGCTTCTCTACAGAAGTGGGGCAGCAGCACTTTCCCTGCCAATATCGCCCCCACCCTTAGGTCAGAGTAATTCAGTCCCTGCACTTGAGGTCTCTACCAAGGGCTGGTCTACACACTGCCAGGAACCAAAAGATCTATCACTTGCAGGTCAAACCATTAGCTATTCTGGTGCAGGTCTCTGTGTGGACACTCTTATTTTGGGCTAAAAATGTACTGTTTTGGTAAACAACTTAAGTTACATGATAATAGGGCACTCTTAGGGTATGTCTACACTACGAAATTAGGTCGAAGTTTTATAGAAATCGTTTTTATACAGTCGATTGTGTGTGTCCCCACACAAAATGCTCTAAGTGCATTAAGTCGGCGGACTTCGTCCACAGTACCGAGGCTAGTGTCGACTTCCAGAGCGTTGCACTGTGGGTAGCTATCCCACAGTTCCCAAAGTGTCCGCCGCACATTGGAATTCTGGGTTGAGATCCCAATGCCTGATGGGGCAAAAACAGTGTCGCGGGTGATTCTGGGTACATGTCGTCAGGCCCCCACTCCCTCCCTCCCTCCCTCCCTCCGTGAAAGCAACAGCAGACAATCGTTTCGCGCCTTTTTTCAGCCCAGACGCCATAGCACTGGGATCATGGAGCCCGCTCAGATCACCGCGGCAATTATGAGCACTATGACCACCATGCGCATTAGCCTGGAGTATATGCAGAGCCGGAACCTGGCAAAGCAAAACCAGGTGAGGAGGCGACGGCAGCGCGGTGACGAGAGTGATGAGGAAATAGACATGGACATAGACTTCTCACAAAGTACAGGCGCCAGCAATGTGCAAATCATGGTGTTAATGGGGCAGGTTCATGCTGTGGAACGCCGATTCTGGGCCCGGGAAACAAGCACAGACTGGTGGGACCGCATAGTGTTACAGGTTTGGGACGATTCCCAGTGGCTGCGAAACTTTCACATGCGTAAGGGCACTTTCATGGAACTTTGTGACTTGCTTTCCCCTGCCCTGAAGCGCCAGAATACCAAGATGAGAGCAGCCCTCACAGTTGAGAAGCGAGTGGCCATAGCCCTGTGGAAGCTTGCAACGCCAGACAGCTACCGGTCAGTCGGACATCAATTTGGAGTGGGCAAATCTACTGTGGGGGCTGCTGTGATTCAAGTAGCCCACGCAATCAAAGACCTGCTGATATCAAGGGTAGTGACTCTGGGAAATGTGCAGGTCATAGTGGATGGCTTTGCTGCAATGGGATTCCCTAACTGTGGTGGGGCGATAGATGGAACCCATATCCCTATCTTGGCACCGGAGCACCAAGCCAGCGAGTACATAAACCGAAAGGGGTACTTTTCAATGCTGCTGCAAGCACTGGTGGATCACAAGGGACGTTTCACCAACATCAACGTGGGATGGCCAGGAAAGGTACATGACGCTCGCGTCTTCAGGAACTCTGGTCTGTTTCAAAAGCTGCAGGAAGGGACTTTCTTCCCAGACCAGAAAATAACCGTTGGGGATGTTGAAATGCCTATAGTTATCCTTGGGGACCCAGCCTACCCCTTAATGCCATGGCTCATGAAGCCATACACAGGCAGCCTGGACAGTAGTCAGGACCTGTTCAACTACAGGCTGAGCAAGTGCAGAATGGTGGTAGAATGTGCATTTGGACGTTTAAAAGCGCGCTGGCGCAGTTTACTGACTCGGTTAGACCTCAGCGAAAACAATATTCCCATTGTTATTACTGCTTGCTGTGCGCTCCACAATATCTGTGAGAGTAAGGGGGAGACGTTTATGGCGGGGTGGGAGGCTGAGGCAAATCGCCTGGCCGCTAATTACGCGCAGCCAGACACCAGGGCGATTAGAAGAGTACAGCAGGGTGCGGTGCGCATCAGAGAAGCTTTGAAAACCAGTTTCATGACTGGCCAGGCTACGGTGTGAAAGTTCTGTTTGTTTCTCCTTGATGAACCTCCCCCCCGCCCCCGCCCGGTTCACTCTACTTCACTGTAAGCTAGACACCCTCCCCTCCCCCCTTCGATCACCGCTTGCAGAGGCAATAAAGTCATTGTTACTT